>NW_017547298.1:3430543-3460077 GCF_001854935.1 Bemisia tabaci | reverse complement strand
AAAATACCTGCAGAATTGAGTGAAAATCGGGGACTTTGATCCCCTGTATCTCGAAAACCCTGTATCACTCCGGAAGCCCCGGAGTGTCTCGGGACCAAGTGCATTCGATGGTCCGCCCGAAATGACCCGATAATCATTACCCATGACGGCACAGGTTTTTTCACGCCAAAATTGGGGGAAAATGGGCCCACAACACCCCTAAAATCCAAAAAAAGGCCCATTTTTCGGTCAATGAAGCCTCGGACCGATTCGGGACCCTGCTCAATCGATTCCTGGTCCAAAAATACGTAGAGTCCATCACACATGTACCATTTTACATATGCATAACCCATCGGAATTGAATCATCGATCGTCTTTGAAGGCCATTTTAGCGCCAAAAACACAAAAATCGATTTTATTATCGAAGAGCTCGACAGAATATTTTCATTTTAGGCTTGAATGACTGTGTATGCATCCTACTTCAAGATCCCGAAGGAATTTTGAGTGGGCAACACAATTTCATTTACCTCCCTCTGAAACGAACCGTGCTTGGCTGGAGAGCCGCTAAAATGTATGTTTAATGAGCTATGAAACGAGCGAAAATATTGCGTTAAAATTTCCGGCGATTGAAAAAAATCCGCGGAAATTCTTCGGAAAAACTGTATTTGCCTTTCGTGGCAGGAATGATTAAAAATATGACATTAATTGAGGTCTGTATCGTTGCAATCGGAGATAAATACGCTTTTTCTCGCGTGCAGGAATGGATATTTGAACGCATTCACGGCAGGCGTAATGATACAACTATTCGACCACGGGTTTAAACATGTTGCTGCCAGCTGGATTGAAGGCGCGCCACACTCCAATAATGACTCGGGTTCCGTCCCGTGCGATCTCCCTGGCTGGCGAGCCGCTAAAATCGCCGCAAAGGTATGACTACACGGTATAGGTACGATTCAGAATATCAGATTTGGTTTAATTACGTTCATTATTTTAAAATGAAGTATGAAACGAGCGAAAATATTGCGTCAAAATTTCCGGCGATTAAAGAAAATCCGCGGATATTCTGTGGAATAACTGTAATTGCCTTTCCTCACAGAAATGATTAAAAATAAGACATTAATTGAGGTCTGTAACGTTGCAATTGGAGATAAATACGCTTTTTCCCGCGTGCACAAATGAATATTTGAACTAATTCGCTGGAGGCGTAATGATACAACTATTCGACCACGGGTGTAAGCATGTTGCCGCCAGATGGATTGAAGGCGCGCCACACTCTAACAATTACTCCCGTCCTGTCCGGTGTATTACCTTGGCTGGCGAGCCGCTAAAATGTATATGTAATGAGCTTTGAAACGAGCGAAAATATTGCGTTAAAATTTTCGGCGATTGAAGAAAATCCACGGAAATTCTTTGGAAAAATTTTATTTGCCTCTCGTGACAGGGATGATTAAAAATAAGACATGAATTGAGGTCTGTATCGTTGGAATCGGAGATAAATACGCTTTTTCTCGCGTGCAGGAATGGATATTTGAACTCATTCGCGGCAGGCGTAATGATACAACTATTCGACCACGGGTGTAAGCACATGGAAAACACATGCAATGCATGCAAGTAGTCGGAAAATCATGAAAAACATGGAAAATCATGTCGTGATCTCTAGCAACGTGTCTCGGATGACAAGTCACAGGGTGGAATTATTGAGTTATTATTTCCTATGCATATTTCCACACAGATGGAAATCGCACAGCGATTTAGTAAAAACTGTGGTTTTCCTTCATATCCGCGCGATGAAGCAATCCAATTCGGATTTTGAATATTGGCGCTTGGTGTCTGTTAAAACCAGTGTTGTTCATAAAAAATTTTAACTCAAATTATCCTTCACAGTAAAAAAAGCGCGATTTTTTAAAACGGTGAGAGGTTACGCGTTTTACATCTCAATATCGCGAAATATAAGAAATTTTTCCAGCAATTTTGGATTACGGGAAAAATTACGCATCCCTCCTCTAGGTAGCGGCAAATACGCGATGTACCTAACCAACGGTATTTTAATAGGAGTGAAGAGCTACGCGTTTTTCATCTGAATATCGCGCAAAATACATACTTGTTCCAGCGGTTTTGTAAAATCATAAAAGCTATTCTCATCTTAACATCGCGGCAAATACGCAGTTTTGCCTAGCGGTTTGATAAAAACACAAAATAGTACGTGTTCATAATCTAAGCATCACGGCATTCATAAGCGTCATTATAATCTGAGACAGGCAAAAGCCAAGATCTACCTTCATTTTCGCATGATACCACATAACTACTCCAGAGTTCGAATAGTTGCAAGCGTAGTTTCCACATTTAACTGCAGGACCACAATTTTTCTTTTAAATGAACAGACAGCTGTAAGAGATTTACTCATCATTTTGAAAATGCAAGCATAAATATTATGACTATACATACCGATTAACAGCTGGCGACATGCACTCCTGAAACAGAAAAAATAACATTCAAGGATAAAATAGGGCAGAAAAAGATCAGATCAATGACAAAATGAGGGTGGGGTTGCAGCGAAATAACGGGTTAAAAACCGTAGCCTAGAAATCTCTACCCTTTTAGATCCGTTCAATCCTTTTTAAATCAAGGGCGAGTCTTCAGAGAGTATCCCTCTTTATCAGTCAGCAAGATACCTATTTCGTGTCTCGTCAAATAATTTCGATACTGGCTTCGGTTCAAACAGTAAGTTTTCCTGTGTTACACCACCTAACGTTGATCGGAAATTTTGGAATTTTTAGCAGAAAGAAAGCTCACCTAAATATGTTGTTGTTACTGACATTTTTGCGATTTTTCCGAAGATTTCCTTGAGAAAATGAGAAATTACACGGTAATATTCGATAGTATCTGGCGGCAACCACGCGATTTTCCAGCAGTTCCGTAAGAACATTAAAAATTACGTTAATGGACCACTAGACAAGGTACGAATTTAAGCGATCTGATACATGTTTCTTAACCAGAATTTCACGTAGAAAACGATTCACACAACGAAAATTACGGAAACCAACTCCTAACGAAGATATTAACGTTTTTATTTCACATTGGTTACGAGGAATTTGAACTGCCCGCTGACAAGAAACTCAAAACTCTACGTGAGTCAAATCGCCCACTACAACGGTTTCAGCAAGCTTCTCAATCGAGCAATGTTCATTTCCCATCATGTGTTGTTCAAACTATTAGCAATTTGCTATAACTGAGCCAAAGCGTCAAGATTGAGGTTGCCAGATTTTTATATCGCAGAGACCGTCATGATAACGTTTAGCGCGCGATGTGAATCACGTAGACCATTGAGTTTTCATGAGCGGGTGGTTTGAATTCACGCATTAAGAATCATTAAATATCTTCGTAAGGAGTTATTTTCGGTAATTTTCGTTGTGTGCATCGTGTTTTACGTAAAATTTTGGTTAAGAAACATGTATCAGAATGCTGAAATTCGTACCTTATCTAGTGGTCCATTCTCCTAATTTTCGCCGCGGCATACACGCGAATCCTCAGCGGTTGATGAAAAATATATGGGGTCGCACAATTTTCACCCAGTAGAGCTTGAAACTCGGCATGAAGTCTTATTGTTAGCAGTCATCTGGCCTGCAACTTTTTTTCTTAGGGGCCAGAATGAGAAATTGTCCTTTAACTGTCCTTTCGAAATGCATCGAGTCAGAAATACCCTATTGAACAGTAATGTTAAGACAAGACCCGATGTGTCACGATGCTTGACGCAGACGGAGAGGAAGAATTGATAACACGACTGACAACACCTTGCAGAATGCGCCGAAAAATCCCAAAAACGGAGTTAAACAACGATTTTCTTAGCGGTTAAATTTTTTAGCGGCCAAAGGCGATTTCTTACCGGCAAATCGCTGTTTGGCCGGCGTGTGTTTCAAACACTGTTTTCACCTCAATATTGCGAAAGATACACGATTTTTAGATACGCGAGCCCAATGTTAGAATGTCAGGAATATGAGATACGCAAAAACATAAAATTCTCAATAAAAAAAATGTATTTACGTCAAATTTGTGCTTTTGGAATTTTACCCATGAAGTTCTACACAGATTTTTTAAGCTGTGAGAGTTATTTTCTACTATAATTGCGTACATCTTTCGTCCTTATTACCCTTACACTGAAAAAAAAAAAAAACAAATTGGATCTAGAGTCCAGACTCTTAAAAACATCGACAAGAAAAAATACTCTTGATTCAATCAGATTTAAGCTTAAATCAAGAACCAAGCCTCTTAATTTGAGCGGATTTCCTTTTTATTTAAGATTAAGCCTGACTGAATCAAGAGTACTTTTTCTTGTCAATGTTTTCAAGAGTCTGGACTCTAGATCCAATGTGTTTTTTTTTTCAGTGTATGTACACTCCGGCGTCCGAATAGTTACGCAATTCATTTCCGCCTTTTAAAAAGTGAGGAGTTACGCAAATTCCATCTCAACATCCCGAAAAGTACGCAATATTCCCAGCGGATTCGTTAAATCCTCGACAATTACGCGCTTTTCATCTCGGTATAGTGGGAAATGCACGACTTTTCCAGAATTTGTTTAGAGGGAAAAGAGAAATTACGCGTTAATCACCGCATTATTGCGGCAACTACGCACTATCAGTATCACGGAAAATAAAATCAATTCACGATAATTTCTTGATAACTTATAATTTGAATTTTGCACTCTCCGATATTTGATTAAGTATTTGTTAATTTTGCCTTTGTAGCGCTTACCTAATATTGAGCTCTATTCTAAAAGTAATATGAATTTTGGAATAAATCTCAGCATTAGGTAAGTACTCAGATGCGAAATTAAAATATATTTATCTACACAGATTCCTTGATACTAACGCAACGCTAACTTGCGGAATTCGAATTAAATATCAGCTATACGCTGTGAAATTCGATTGAGGAAAGTGAATATTGATCGAATCAAAAAACAACAAATTGAAAATGTAATTTTAAGTACGTACCAGGAGAGGGTTATCCAATTGCCCGACGCCACGCTGAAAGCACTCACAACACTGTCACGAAGCCTGAACTAAAAAACTTGGCCATGAGAAGATTTGAGATATTAAAGATAAATAGTACGGGAATGTGCACAGGTTTACTGTGAGGTGCACAAAATGTACGAATTTACTGTTCTGATTTAAATTCTGCCCATGTTAGGTGTGTACAATTTATGTAGTTACACAAAGCAAAAAAATAAAATAAAATAAAAGAGAAAATGATCGATGATTTTGTATAAACGACCAATTTACTCAAAAAATACACGCATGCATGACACTTCATAGAGACTTCTTTCAAATCCTTGCTTATCGACGGTGAAACTACCAAACCACGTATCTCGGTTTGCGACGTCGCAGATTTCCGATCATACTTTATTTTTTAAATGAAAAACTACTTAACATCCAGTCTTGAAAATTTCTGTGATTTTTCCTCTTTGTGCGGAGAAAATTCCGTGAAAATTTCAAGGAATGATATTGATTTGGTCTACTTCAAAAAAATAAAATGTGAGCGTAGATTTTTAAACACCGCAAACGAGATACGTGGTTTGGTAGTTTCACCGTCGTTATGTCGGTGGGCACAAATGCAGCGATAGATTACTTCCTGAAAAATGTTTCATGAGACTACTATTCGTCACGTGCCTCAACAGTCTTAACGTGGATGCATTGTTGCCAACTTAATGCTACATATTTCTAGACGCTTGACGTCAAAAAATTTAAATGAATGTTTCCATTATCAAATTTAAGCGCTGTCATTTTAACTAATTCATCTACATTTGGATAAATATTTTGGAATACGTATTATTTTGTCACTGGCCCGATTTTAATTTGAATAATGAGACATTTCTCCAATTTCTCTCGCCACTAAAATAATATTTCAAAAATGTTTTCGGCTCAATTATTTATAGATCTAAATGCTTAGGTATTTTCATGAGGAGCAGCGGAGCAATTTAATTACTACATGTTAAGCACAGCTTTTAACCTCGGATTATTATTCTTCTCCAATGTCTCTCATCACAAAAAAACAAAAAAAAACCAAACAAAACAAACAAACAAATGGTACTCTCAACTCAAATTATAGATCTCCGAAATATCTTGTCTCAACTCAAGGTGTAAGTGCTGTCGTTTCAACTAATTTATCTACATTAGGATAAAAGCGGGTCTAGATTTTGAAACGCATGACAAATTAATTATTCGTCTCCGATTTCTCTCATCACAAAAAAAGCAAAAGGTTCCCTCGGCTTGACTCATAGATCTCCGCAATACTCACGTCTCAACTCAAAAAAGTACTAGAATTGTAAGTGCTGTCGGCTCAACTTATTAATTTACATGCTGATAATATCGGGTAAAGGTTCGGGTCTAGATTTTGAAACGCAGAAACAATTTTTCTTCTCCAATTTCTCTCATCACAAAAAAAAAAAAATAAAATAAAAATAAAAGGTGCTCTCGGCTCAACTCATAGATCTCCGAAGTTATCTTGTCTCGACTCATGGTGTAAGTGCTGTCGTTCTAACTAATTAATCTTCATACGGATAAAAGTAGGTCTAGATTTTGAAACGCGTGACAAATTATTCGTCTCCAATCTCTCTCATCACAAAAAAGCAAAAGGTTCTCTCGGCTTTACTCATAGATCTCCGCAGTACTCATGTCTCAACTCAAAAAAGTACTAGAATTGTAAGTGCTGTGCTGTCGGCTCAACTTATTTATTTACATGCTGATAATATCGAGTAAAGACCATGAATAGCGTGAAATTTCATCAGCGTAAAATTAGCGTGAATTATCATGAATTTTCACTGAACGGAACTACTTTCATTTGAAAAACTTCGACTATTCTCTAATTTCTATCACCATCAGTGAAGTAAATTTGAACATATTTTCCACTCAATTTATAGGTTTCAATGCGAGTGTGTTTCTATTAAGAGTTGCAAGCAATTCAATCACTATACACGGCACGGCGGCTGTATGCACGGCATGGAGGAAATGTATTGGACGAAAAAAATCGGACGAAAATTCTTGAAACCCACGGCATAGCTCCTCTTTCGGATTAAAATAAATTCCTCGACCACTTGTTCTCATCACAAAAAAACTGAAGATACTCTCCGTTCCACTCATAAAACTAAGTTCTCTTGACTCAACTCAAAAATCTACTGATTGTAAGTGCTATCGGCTCAACTCATTCATCTGCATACTGATAAAATCGGGTTTACATAGTGTATAGCGTATTCTTTAGTCATTGAACGTTAAAATTCCCATTTTTTGAGGAACATCTGACCTTCGCAAATTGTTCTTACAAGCAAAATAAAATTTAAAGAAGTATTTCATACTTAACTCATAAACCTGAATGCTAGTATCTTTCGATAAGGAGTAGCGAGAAATTTACTCAATGTGCGTACGTTCGTCTCCGATTCCTCTCGTCAAAGAAAAATTAAAAATACAGAAGATCTTCACTATTGGCTTTGTTCATGGATCAACTAGTAATTGATTTCGTCTCATTACAAAGTGCAGTCGTCTCAACTCATGAAACTACATGCTCAGAATCGGGTTCAGAATGTAAATAGAGTAAAAAGGCCCGTTACTGAACGGTCCAGTTTTTACTTCAGAAGGCTTGTGAATTCTTTTCTCATTTTGCTCATTTGCAAAATGAAATTTAGGAACTACATTCGACTTAATTAATTAATCTGAATTTTAAAGTGTTTTAATTATGAATATTACACAATTTTGTCACTAGTTGCTGCAGTTTCTGTCGGATGCGTTTACATTCTCCTCTCGTGTCTCTTGAATAAAACAAAAAATTAATAAATGATAACAGACGAAAAAACGCATTATGTTTACTTCCGTCTTCACTCATGTGTTTACTTTCGACTGGACTCATGAATCGGCACGCTTATCATAAACAACATGTACATTGTACAAGCATACATCTGAACTCATTTTCTGACTCATCTAAACGTTGAAGTAGCTACTAAGTCTTCTAACATTTCTGTCTCATTTTTAAGTGGGTTTGACTGAACTTGTTTCGCAAAAAAACAAATTAGCTCCATGCTCTCAACTAAACTCAAAGAACTACTTTGATGACGATACGCTTACGTTATTGGCAGAAACAGTCTTCAAAATTGTTTTCGAAGAACAAAATTCGATGCAGTTGTCAGACCTAACGGAATATCTTAGTAGGCTCCTCTTCTGAAGTAAAAAGGAACAATTCCAGGTAAATTATCTTCCGTGAGAAGTAAAGATGAGGTATTAACCTCCTGTGCCAAAATTGGAAACGCCCTAACGTTATAAACGAAAATCTACATAATTTTCCGACGTTCCCTCCCGATAGTTTGTCCATTTGACAATTTGGCGGCGGAACCACTACTATTCACTCAAGATTTCCGCAGTAAAAGAGGTGCTTAAAATGATAAAAAAAAAAAAATGATTTCAGGTGAAGAGGGAAAACTAAGGAACAAACAGAACACAAATGGTCACGACAAGATAGAGAAGAAGAGGTTAAATGAAGGATGCATGCTTCTACTTAAGACGCACGCGCACGCACCCTCACTCGCACGCTTACTCACCCTCACTTACACGCACACTCACTCGCACAACTCACAACTAATTCTAAGAGAACCCAAACATCAAAGAGAAAATATGGGTTTGATTCAAACAATCACACGCTCACGAACTCATCTTCACACAATCACACGCACCCTCACTCACCCGCACAACTCACAACTAAATCTAAGAGAACCCTAACCCCAAAGAGAAAATAAGAGCTTGCGTTGTATGGGGAAAGTTCGTGATCGCATTGTCTTCCCGCGTTTGTTTTTCAGCCAATCAGACTCCCGACGACCAATTTTGGATTCCTTATGGAAAATAACATGAGGAAGCGAAATCAAACATTTTCCCCCGAATTCAGCCGATTTTTCGAGAATAAGATGTCCATGGCTGACTTCTCGAGGATTCAGCGTTTCTATTGATTCATTATGATACATTCAACTTTTTCCTAAAAACAGCAAAACCCAAGATCTTAGGTGTTTACAGGAGAAAGTGGAATGTGTGATATCCCTGAGAAGTCAGTCATGGACATCTTTTTCTCGAAAAATCGGCTGAATTCGGGGGAAAATGTATGGTTTTGATTCCCCATGTTATTTTTCATAAGGAATCCAAAATTGGTGGTCGGGAGTCTGATTGGCTGAAAAACAAACGCGGGAAGACCAGGCGATTACGAACTTTCCCTATTCAATGCGGGCTTTTATTTTCTCTTTGCCTAACCCTAAGCTTAACCTAAACCTAAGCCTAACCTAAACTAAACCCACCCACTCCCATTCTATTTCCCATGACCTCAAGCCCGGCCCGAAATAATGGAGCTCTTGCGTGTGTCAAGAATTTGCGATTGAAGAACTGATACCTATGTAAAATTTCGCGAGAAGTAAGATGATGCTACTGGTTTCCTCTAAAACTCAGTAAAAGCTCTTAAAGTTAAGGCCGTAAAGAAGGGGATATCCCATGCTACGCTGAGAGTCTACATCTATACCTAGTGAAACTCTCCATGCAAAGATAAGAGCAAATACATTAACAGGGTTGCTGTGTTCTCAGTTTTGGAGTCCCCACACAAAGTGGCAACCCTGCCAATGTATTTGCTCCCTATCTTTGATGGAGAGGTTGATTAGGTATAGAGGTGGACTCTCAGCGTAGCGTGGGTTGTTATTCCCCTCTTTACGGCCTGAACTCTAAGAGATTTTGCTGAGTTTTGGAGTTTGTTTTGGAGAAAACCAGTGGCATCATCGTATTTCTCGCAAAATTTTATGCAGGATAATGTACTTAAATCGCAAATCCCCTACATATGCAAAGGCTCCATTACAGCCCGCCCTCCTGTGGGCAAATGAGTTGGACATAGTGATAATTCGGACATTTTCGGGCGAACCGAGCATTGCAACTTCGGATCCCAAAAGCTCACCGGGATATTGTTCCCATTGTGTCTACAAAGAGCCTTTACCTTTCGGCCGGACCTTTGCCATCGTGGCCTACTGGTAGACAAAAAATGCCAACCAATTTTTTTTATCGTTGGTGAATTTGTCCTTCATTTCAACGGATTAGGATTCAGCTTGCAATCCTGATGAAAAATGTAAATAATTGTAGGTTAGAGTAATAGTAAGTTATCATATCACAAAACGCGCTGAAGGAATTCGCAAATTTTGCGATAAAATAACTTACCATTAAACTTACCTACAACTATTTACATGTTTCATCAGAATTGCAAGCTGAATCCTAATCCTTTTAAATAAAGGAAAAAATTACAAAGGATAAAATAATTGGTTGGCAATTTATGTCTACCAGTAGGCCACGATGACGAAGGTCCGGCCGCTAGGTAAAGACTCAGTGTGGACACAATGGGAACAGAATCCCGACGAGCCATTGGGATCCGTAGTTGCAATTATCGGTTCCCTTGAAAATGTCCGAGTTTTTTTATGTCCAACTTATTTGCCCAGACTATTCCCTACCCAGAGTTAACTAAAACTAAATCCTGTAAAAGAAAAAACTGAGCCCACCCGCGCCCACCCCTTATCCCTCCTAACCTCCCCCCTAATTCCAGCCTACGCCCCACACCCACCAAACCCCCCAGCCCCCTACGTTGCCCACTCTAACCTACCCTAAGCTAACCATCCCCGTCAAGTCAGTCGGCCACGGGGGAAAAAAATTCGGATCCGAAACACAAGGTGGGGGTAAGATAGCATTACGTTACCTCTCTTGCGCTCCGTAATTGCCTTAACGGCAGTTACGAGACGCAGAAGTGCTAACGTAACGCCTCTACCTACCCTCTTGTGTCGCGAACCCGAACTTGCTTTTCCCGTGGCGGATAACTCTCCGTGGCACAGTAAAAATGATGGCACGGCTTTTACAAGCATTGAAAGCTAATCCAAGGTCATCGACCAAGGGTTGCTGCAGGACCGCCGACCTTGACAGGGTTGTTGGCGGTCGGGCGGGTCCGCAGACGTCTCCTTCTAGCGCGTGCCACGCGGTCCGACCGGGGTTGGGGAGACGACCCGCATGACGTTCCCTCGAGCACTCCATCCTAGCTAGATCGGTAGAATGCAATGACGTGGCGTGCTTTGCGATATATCGATTGTTATGCCTTTTAAACCTATGGAAAAGGATCGATAAACAAGGTGTTCGCAGCGAACACCCTGATAATCGATTCTTTACCATAGGTTTTAATGGCAGAACAATCGATACATCGCAATTCACGCCCACTGAAAAAAAAAAGTTCGGTAAATATGGAACCACGATTTGGTTCGGTACACACAAGCGAATTATTCGGTCTGTGCAACCGAATTGCTCGGTTTGTGCGACCGAACTGTAATAAAATGTTACAGTTCGGTTCAGTGGACCGAACAGTTCGGCTGAGCAGACCGAATAATTCGGTCGTGTGTACCGAACAAAATCGTGGTTCCATATTTACCGAACTTTTTATTTCAGTGGTACGCCACTGCTAGAATGCCGTCTGACAGAGTGGTCGAAGGACGTCCGTCCTCCCAACCGGCGAACAGACCGCATGGCCCGCACTTTAACCGGAACAGACGGTGACTGGTCGTAGTTGCACCCCCACGGCACAGAGATGCAAGTAGCTGTTGCAGCGGAACTTCCGGGGCCCCCATAAAGGTACGGCACTTGAGACGCGCAATTTGGCGACCTTTCGATCATCAAAGAATCTTTTGATAAATGGTTACACCATCTTTAGTCGCCAACTTACGCAGACACTGGTAAAAAAAAAACCTCTTCGTTCAAGAGTGCAATTTCTTGTCGCCGGATTTAAGAGTTCAAGACTCTTAAATCCCGCGACCAGAGACTGCACTATTGAACCAAGAGGTTTTTTTTACCAGTGTCTGCGTAAATTGGCGACCAAAGATGGTGTAACCATCTATCAGAAGATTCCTTTCATGATCGAAAGGGCGCCAAATTGCGCAGACACTGGTAAAAAAAACCTCTTGGTTCAAGAGTGCAATTTCTTGTCGCCGGATTTAAGAGTCTGGACTCTTGTTTCAGGCGGATTTTGAATTGAATCAATGCAAAATCCGCTTGAAATAAGAGTTCAAGACTCTTAAATCCGGCGACAAGAAACTGCACTCTTGAACCAAGAGGTTTTTTTTACCAGTGTAAGACTTGCGCGCCTTAAGTGCCGTACCCAAAGGTGGTTCTGAGTGATCTTGGGACGAGATTTGCCACAAGGTTGCGCTGCTGATCTCGTCCCCAGATCACTTAGAATCACCTTGTTCATCTGACAATTTTAATGTCAGCTGATGAATTTATAAATTTTGTCACGAAAAAGGTTAATACAATACAATTTGAGACAATGACTTGCATTGACTAGTTGATTTTGATTTATGGTATATTTTAAACTTATATATTCAAGGAAAACAACCTTGAACTTCATCTCCGCCCTTTCTCATTGGCACCCACCAATTAAAATCTACGGCAGTCTATGATATACGATTGAAAAATAAAAGGGAAAACGAAAGATAGGGGAGAAAGGTCTACCGAGAAGGATATGGTAGTAACGCATGAAGTAAGTACACGGGTAAAATGGGAGAGTTTGGTCAGAGTAAGTTGTTACATTGTTCGTTGATTTAATTGTTCTATCCTGGTATAAACCGAGTCTTGTCGGAGCGTTCATTTCTATTTAATCCTAAGGCTGTGTATGTCACTCGGTGACCTCACGACTGTTAAGCGAAACTCACGCATTAAAGAAAAACAAAACATCCAGTAAGTGTCGATAAATTCCCTTGGGAAACTCTAACAGCATTTGAGCATTCGATTTGATTTCAATGTAAAAACTGCTTAATTATTTAAAAATCTGCAAGTGCGATACAACACAGAGTGTGGATTCAACTTCAACTTTTACACGTAATTTATTACGCAAGGGCTTGAAATCGTTTGACGAGAGAAAGAAAAGAAAAGAAATTATTCAACTTCAGTCAGGCAAAATGCTTTCGGTATGCACCGAGAGAACAGTTGCCAACGTAGGCTTCGAATTTTGGCGAGTAGGGCATACGAAAAAATTTGACTACTTTCTCAGTGTAATAATTCATTGCGAAACACGATGAAAAACTGTAAATTAATAAAATGAATAGTCCTAAAATACTGAAAATTTACGTAATACCGGAAGATTTGGCGATAAATATTATGAAAATCTGAAATTGTCGCCAAACTCTCCTCCCCCCCCCCNCCCCCCCCCCCCCCCCCCAGAGAGGATACTGCTAAACCTGATTAATGAATTTTTGAAGCATTTAGAACTCTGTATGAATTGATTGCTGATATCTCTGCTTGACCGTTTCATTAGTAATTGACATGCTTTCGCAAATCTTATTTCAGAACACAAATAATGTGTTGAGTTTTTAATCTGAAAACTGCTTTGTCTTCAAAGTAAAATGGAGACTTTCAAAAGGAGACTATGAACTTGATTACTTTTAATTCACGGAAGGTACAAATAGTTGATGAAATCTTTAACTGAAAAGTTAGTACCGTTGTTACCTAATTTTATTGTACCTACAGGGGAAACAACATGGGAGCAAAAAAAAATTTTTGAGTGTTGAAGTTTTTTACACTAAAGTCTCTTTATCCTCCTAGAATAGAATATGACACTGTTAGTGCGATTCAACAAAACTGCTGAATTCAATGATGTTCGTAAAGATTCAAACTTCGTTGAGAACGCAAAGTTCAACTTCAATAGCCAATATAGCAGAGTTATTATTTCTTTCTCATCCATAAAAGCGCGTAAATGAATACGGAAACTAACGGCACGCAAGTTGTTTGAAACGGAAATAGTGAATTTCTTTAGCACAATGTGGTCCACCTGACTTCTAAAGTGACTAAGATTCTTTAAAAAATTGTTTAAAACAGAAAAAAATGCTTAATCTTCCTTTGCAGGTGTAAATACGGTAAGAATTAAAAGCGATAAACAGATGGATGGGTAAATATGACTGAAAATTAATGAAAGATAGAACTCATTCTTTCTATTTCTTGTCACGCAAGTGCGGTTGTTGAAAATTCTGCAGTATTGCTTGTGGGGCAAGGAGGAACAACGATGAATTTCATCAGTGACATAAAATGATGAAAAATCTTTAAATAATAATCATTGATAGAAATGACCCATGGACTGTAAGCTAGGCACTTAATTTTACAAATGCTGAAATCACACGCTGAATACAGGGAAGCTGAATGTGGGTGTCATCGGTCCGTTGTTGAGTGGTGTCCTGAATTTTGCGCGTAACGCCAAAAATTAAAAAGTCAGCAACCGATGAGGATCGGTTATCAGTTTGTCTGCACTATTCGAATTAAGTTGATGCAAATTTGGAAAAAAAACACTCTTTACGACAATGCAGCTGTTGAGCAATGACTGAAAACCCCAATGCTCAGCTCCCAAATTCAGAGTGGGATTCCGGCTTAACATAAATGAACACGATGTGTCCTGTTTGTTTTTCTTTTTTTCTATTTTTTCCTGTTTTTTCTTTCTTTCTGTTGTTTCTTTCTTTCTGTTTTTTCTTTCTTTCCGTTTTTTCTTTCTTTCTGTTTTTTTTGTTTTTTTGTTTTTTTTTCCCCCTTTCTGTTTTTTCTTTCTTTCTGTTTTTTTTTTCCTTTCCGTTTTTTCTTTCTTTCTGTTTTTTTTTTTTTTTTTTTTTTTTTTTTTTTTTTTTTTTTTTTTTTTTTTTTTTTTTTTTTTTTTTAATTTCAACTACAGTACAATTTTACAAAATAAAGCTTGCGTATCGTAGGGTGGCTCGGAAAGCCATTTGATAGATAGGCAATTGCCGCCGCGGCTTTAGAAAATGACTTCCGTGCTAATATACGGTGCGCAGGCTTTTTACAAATGTGTTTATTTCATTAAGCCCTAAAACCTTATATTGGGAAAAAATACTCTGCCATTACATCCCACAGTCTTCGCCGTTGGAAGCTTTGATTTATGAGTCGTAACAATGTTTCCTGTCCGAATTTTGATCAAAATGTACATTCCTTCGTATCGTTGGTCTTCTTATTCTCCTTCCTAGTTGGTAATAAACATTTCTGACAAATTCTGGAATAAACTTGTTCGATGATTTTTTCATTGTCTTTGCCAAGAAAAGCCACAGTCTCGGCTCCGTATCACAATATTTGTATCGCAGTGAATTTGTCCGGTTTGACGGTATCATCGTTCAGCAATTATTACTCATTGCTTCGCAAGAATTTGAGTACAAACAGAAATGAGACTTCTGACCAAGCAAACGTTCTTCACGCCAGCTTTCGGAACGGATTTCAAGATATGTCGATTGTAGAAACAGAATAGAGTGCGATCAACGGGTTGGTGGCTCTGAGAGAGACGGATGTACATGTGGATGTATTGGGCCGATGGCGCTGGACTCTCTTGCACGATAAAGCGAGGCATGAAGGCAGGCGAATGCTGGTAAAATATCTGGATGATGTGAAAAATTCAAAATTTTTTTTTGGAGACGCCTCACAATTATGATCACTGGCATATCAAATCACGGGTGAGGAGGAACTTAGCGTTCTAAATTCTCCAGCAGAAGACATACTTATGTGATTGTATATACTTTGTATTATGTCCGTAGACATCATTAGGATTTCGGCACATCCATTCTTAAAGCTTTTGAAATGTTCAGGGATTAAGGCCGAGTAGAATCTGTTTCTGCAGATTTACTCGTCAGTTCCGTGAAAATTTGACACCACTGGGTCAAAAAAAAAGAAAGAAAAAAAATAAATAATTCAGGGATTAAGGCCGAGTAGAATCTGTTTCTGCAGATTTACTCGTCAGTTCCGTGAAAATTTGACACCACTGGGCAAAAATAAAAAAAAAAAAATAAAATAATTCAGGGATTAAGGCCGAGTAGAATCTGTTTCTGCAAATTTACTCGTCAGTTCCGTGAAAATTTAACGCCACTTGACGGTCAGACACGCTGACCACTTGGCAAAAAACAATAAAAAAAGAAAAAAAAGGAAGGATGTCGTTAAATTGTGCATGTCTTTGCTGGAGAACCCCACATTGTGAATTTGACGTCCATGGTTTGCGGCGCCTGCAATATTGCAGATATACTTCACGCGTATCTACTCCGGGAGGTAACTTGCGCGCTCATGCGTGTAAAGTGCAGCGCCCGAGACAGGATGCGCATTTGCGTAGACTCTAATCAACTGCAGGCGTTTATGTTCTTGCATGTGGACAGTCTGCGATACCTTGCATTGATTCATCATAAATCTGCAAAATGACTTAGGCTGCATATTACTTGGCGTAATTCGACACAACTCCGTCTGAAGATCTGTACTTTTTGTGGCAGCTTGAAAACAATGAGCGATATACGTCTTCTGGAGTTACAATACCAGCTTGTCGGAAAAGGTTTTGGAGTTGGTTCCTCCAGGTAGGCATCGGAGAGAAAGCTCAGGTAAGAGGTACATAGATGGCATCTAAAGAGAGATGGATAAATGCCAGCTTCCGGAAGATCTCTTCCATGATGCATAAATATTTGTCGAGAATAGCAATGATGTGGTTCACTTTCAGCTTTATGTTGAGACTGTTAGCACTGTGAAACCAAAAGAAATTGTTTTCATCTGATGATAAGATAGTGTGAAGTCCTCGACCGAAACTGTTGCAGCATTGAAAGAACCATTCTGCTGGAAAATATTGATGATATGGTCGATGTTGAAAATTCAATCGATACTGTTAGCAAAAAGGAGAAAAAGGTTGATCTGAAATGCTGACGATGTGGTGTATCTTGATTACCGGATTTAATCTCGATTAGTTCCAAATAATTCATCAAAAATTACAAGGACTTGAAAAGAAAAAAGGCTTCTGCTGTTAAAATCCGAAGAGTTAACGGAGGAAGCTGGAGGAAACTGGTTGAAACGAACCACCCGTTTCAGGGTTCGTAGCAGTGGTTCGCTTTCAGTCGATGATGTATGATGATCCAAGTGTGTCACTGAAGTAGGATTTTGACTGTTTCATCAAGTAAGATCTGCGTCAGGTCAAAACAATGCTTGATATATGCTGGACATAAACTAGTTCGGCTTCACGTCGGCTGGGTTTGTTGATACCGAATCCAGCAACTCAATACGAAAGTCAAGTCCAAACCGGCAAAAAATGGAATTTGCAATGGCAGAGCAATAAAAAGGCCAACAGGCAGGGCAATAGGCAGTCACATAAAAATGACGCTAAGATATAAGTTTGAAAGATTAGTGCAAAGATCAACGAGGTTATTCAGCTTGAAATCGAACTACATTGATGATAAAAAACCCACTTCTACCTCGCAGCAAAATCAGCGACCAAGTTTTTTTNTTTTTTTTTGGGGGGGGGGGGGGGGGTCATGCGCGTGACGTTACCGGACTACGTGTAACGCAGAGAGAGCTTTCCTGGTTCGGAGCTGTTTTGGAAAATTTCAATTTAAAAATGCGAGTCATGAGTCATCCTTCGAGCAAGTTAATACAAAAATTGAGATGGCTGCTCTAATAACCTCGTTGATAGAAGTATAGGATAAAATATATCGCGATCAGATACTATCAGTAATGATGCTCAAAGAGAAGGCCAGAAAAGGCGGCTAGAATATTGTCATTTGTGGCACATTAAAAACAAACCTTATGAGGGTTGGAGAGAATACTTTCAAAAGAAGTGAATTTCCTCGGTAAAAAGGCGTAAGAGGCTTCTGATGCTGCTAAGAATGGCAACGTGAGTATTTAATTACAAGCAACCAATCTGAAAGCTTTCGTATGAATTCCCCCGAATTTTTGTTCACTATTGTGTGGAAGCAAGACGGCAGTGAATGGAGTGCATTTTCAGTGAATGCGATAGAAAATTGCACAATCTTAGCAGCACTGCGCAGATCTTAAACGCCCTTTTGCCGAAGAGGTCCTCATTTCGATAAAGAGTACTGCGGGGTTCGTTTTAACGGTTTAAAAGAAATATATTCTCATGTTAGTAAAATTAAAATTTCTTTCAATTTCCTTTGAAAGAGACTGAGATTCAAAATAATCACGGATAAATTAAAAAGATAAGGTGAATTAACACGTTTTATATTGATTTTAATATGGCTATTACTTTGCAGCATAGCGGCCAGGAGGGCATGACCCATTGACCCCCTAACAATGAATATTTTCTTATTAGGAGGCAAACGTTGGATACGGAAATTATAATTTTTCTACTTCAAATATTAGTTATTCTCAGTTTTTGTTTTCAAAATGACCAGACCTATGAAAAAGGAGCTTATCGTTGGAGGGAAACTTGCCATCTTCTTTTTGCAAAAATTTAAACCACAAGCTCATATGTCAAGTGTCAAGCGCGTCAATATTTGAGCTTGACAGTCAAACTTGCGCCAAAATTCAGAATTACCATTTAACTAAAATTTGAATATTTGGAAAATAAGGTTCTTCTTCGCAGATCCGGCAACTGATGAAAGAATTTTCACTTTCATGCGTTTACGCATATTGAATTTCGTTAAAAAAATAAAATATGAATAGATAAATAAATAAATAAATAAATAAATAAATAATGAATCAAAAATAAATAATAATAAATTATGAGAGTAATAATTCGTTCTCCTTACAGTCCATGGGAATTGTGATCGTTGGCAAGAAACGAAACACCATTCATCGTAAAATACACTGCGGGGCCCAACAACCACTCCAGATTTCTTCAATTAAAAAAACATTGGGATATTTTGAATTTCTTTGTTTTTTTGGTCACTTTTTGCAATTTGGAACTACATAAAAGCAAATGCAATTTTGCTTCGATTCACAACTTCTAAATTCACAATAATTTAAAAGAAGCAGATCAAAACGTGAGATTAAAAGTGCAAGTATCTAATTGAATTCATTTTTTCTTTTTACGAAAGATAGAAACTATTAAAAACTCCCAGGTCACACACTACTATTGCAGTATGAAAGAAGTTGTGTAATCTCAACAGTAATGCAATGCAAGCAATTTTTTACTACAAACCGCAATAAGTTCATTTGATGACCTTCATCCTTAAAATATTTACCTACTAATTGCTCTCACCGCCGGTTTCGTCTCTGCCCGCACGCAGTGCGGCGATTTCGGCCCGGCAATGAGAACAATACTGCCGTGTTAAGGAAAAAAGTCGTACGAGCCTTTAGATGTGGCCACATTTCCTTCAATAAGAGTAAAATTTTAATTGGGAAAATTCTGAATACCTATTCTTTTTTTACAAATTTTTCAAAGAAATGTGTCCGCGATTTAATCTAAAATATCTGAAAATATCTGAAAATTTCAAGGAGAACTGTGCAGAACTTTCCTCACAATTACATGTTCTATTCGATGAAATTAGTTAACTCTCAAATGCTGATACGGCGTTTTTTCTTGGCACGGCAGAATCACTTCGAACGCGTTTCTAGGACATTCAATCCTTATGATATCTACTTACTATGGGGTCGTTCATAAATTACGTGAAGTTCTAGGGGGGAAGGGGGAGGTCGAGGAATGCGTTACGCGATTTTTTAAACATATTAAAGAAAAGGGACTTACGTCTTACAAAAGCTTTACAAAAGGGGATGGGAAGGGAGGGGGAGTCCAAAATTCCGAAAAAAGGCGTCACGTAATTCATGGACTAATTAATCGATCCCTAATTGCTCTCACAGCCTGTTTCGTCTCTGCCCGCACACAGTGCGGCGATTTCGGCCCAGCAATGAGAGCAATATAAACCTTATTATACCTAAAGTGTTTGAATCTTTTAAAAAACGACATATTGTTGATGACTTTCATGATCGTTCGCAACCAAAATCTATGGGAGATGGAGCTCTTCTGAATGCATGGATTCGACTGCGTCGAAAGCAAAGCACGATTATGGCCCACAATAAGACCTTAAATAAAGTTCCGCCGACAGCTCCTGGCGGTTAGGCAACCTAATAAGTACCAGTGGCTGCACAATGTGCGATGTGCGGAGGGTTGACAACGTATTGTCTAATTCTAATGATTAATGATGTTTCATTTTTAATTTGGTCCTCCTACCATTCAAAATATTTCAACAACCGTAAATGCGTGTACAGACATATCCTCACACTAAACTGAGAGGAAAAATTGGCGAAGAAAACGAAGAATCTCGATAATGAGTCATTGTTGGTCCTGATAGACTGGCATAACATTCTGAACATATTGTAAATTAATATGCACATTTGAGTCCGTTCCTGGTAGAATAATGAATATTTAAATTGTGATCTTGCAAAATGAGTTTTCGAAATAGTGAGTCAATTATGAGAATAATTTAATTTGAAAGCGAAACTACTCACGAGTGAATCTAAACGAACATCTGTATGGGGTCAGTCCATTGTAACGGGCCGGACAACCGCACGCCTTTGAGTGATAAAGAAATGAATTTAAAATCACATAAATTTAAAATAAATTGTACCAGTAGATAGAGCTCAGTGTGTTATTTCCAAAAGTGTACGAACTTACTTTTTTGTTTTAATTTTTAAGGGAGTTATACCAAAAATAGAGCCGTAACGGGACGGACAGTTTTTGGAAGTGAGTTTTGACTCCCTTGAGAAAATTGAATAACTCAGCGAATTTTACCATGTAAAAAATCCACAAAAAATGTATATAGTCCTCAAGGATTCAAGGTACTATGCTATTTAAACTAATTTTCATAAGTATTGAATTAAGCATAAAAAAAATTGAAAAATCTGCGTAACGGGACGGACAGCATTTGTAACGGGCCGGACAGAGTACGACTGACACATGGTTTTACGGCTGAAAGTCATCTGTATATGATCATACATTGGTCCAATTTTTTCTATGCATTAATTTAAGGTTCTGACTGATTAATTTAGATAGATAAAATGCAATTTTTTGTTGATTTTTATTTTTTGCAGCTTGTAGAAGTAGTAGCAAATTCTACATACCTATTGATTTTTTACTCTTTTCCCGAAATTTCAATTATTTTGATTAATTTTCAACCCACAACACTCAATCCTTTAGTTATTAATACGATTTTGTTAACTTGGAAACAAAATTATGAGCATAATAGTCAAAATAACACTCGTAACGGGTCGGACACTTTTCTCTTAAATCAATAACTTGAACTGTTACTCGCTTAAGAGCGACAGTTCATTAATGCAGTTACTTAAATTTTGAACGCTATCATTATAGGAGTCAGAACCTACTTTTTTCCTTTACTTAGTAGTTATTCTTTTTTTGTTTTTAAATATATAAAGCAAAATAAAATGAACTCTTTATCCCCTGGAAGCCGAACGCTTTCTTTTCTCCGAGTTTCTTTGATAACAGTTCCAGCTCCCCATCCACCTGCACATAAATTTTATTACTTATTAGGATATGAAAATGATTTTAAAACAGTTAAGATTTCTTTTAAATCAAAATTTGAACTTTATTAATGTTTTACTGGCAGAAACATCAAAGAAAATAATAATAAAGAAACAAAAGCTCGAGGAAAAATAAATAGTAACTAGTACCAAAAATAATAATAATAATAATAGTAATACTTCAATGGCACGGTGTGAGTATCAAATAAATGAGAAGTTATACTATGTCTAAACAAATATAGGAATAAATGGAGTGGGCGGAACAGAAAAACTTGAGTGTTTTTAAATTTTGTTTCGAAACGTAAACGGTGGATTCAACGGTTTTAAAACTTTTTAGTGGTTGTCACTTGAATAAAATTGTCAATATAAATAGTGAAAATTGTGAACAGAGGTTGAAATTTTATCTTAAACGTAGTAGACAAAAAATTAAAAAAAAGGATTGCATTTAAGGCAATAAAAAACAAAAAAAAAATGAAAAAAAATTTTCCGTTCTGCATCTTTCTTCTTAACAGCCTCCGCATCTGATGGATGATTTTTTAAATATTCTCTTCTTCGCTGTTTCCTAATCTTGTCTCTCAGCCTTTCTTTAGCCAGGTGGGCTTTATAGGCAGCTGGGTCCTCTTTCAATTTTCTGCGTTGCTTCTGCATCCGGTTTGCAAAAATGTCCATTTTTTAAAACCTGAAACAACAAAATTGCTTTAAAATCCAAGAAAGTGAACATTTTGAGGTTTTTAAGTACCTCCTAGGTCTAATAAGGTTCTTCTGATGTTTCTAATACAGCCCTTTCACAATCCTGAAAATTAGAACCCACTGTGCCCATAAATAGCGAAGTTCAATACTTGTCCGGCCCGTTACGTAACGGGATGGACACATTTTAAGTATGTTGTTTTCAACATCTCACAAGGTATAAAAATTGAAAAAAAAATTGAGGAGAACCTGAGTTATCAGAACAAAGTGAATCCAAAAATTCGCATTTAAATATGCAAAAATAAGCAAACAAATAAAAGAAAACCATCTTTTTGCGTAACGGGCCGGACATTTGATGAACCCAACTTCAAAGTAGTAAAACTCGTTAGTACTTACTTTTAGAAATCCAACTTTTGCGAGCACGTATTTGTTGTCATGTTTTTTGTGAGATCAAAACATAACTTTAAATAGTTGTGAGCCAGGAACAGTAAAAAAGTGCTGCCAACTTACACCTTTTCCAGACCTAAAATACACTGTACAGCACCAAGTCATAAAACAAACAAAAACACACAAAATAAACAAGAAAAATCGCGAAACCCGTATATTTTCGGAAACTAGAAGTTATTTGCCGTTCAAAAATGTATTCAAAAAGAAATTTCACTGTATTTCAATTTTAGACCCTCAGGTTGACCTTACCATGGACCGACCCTATGAGCATTCATTGAAAGACGGTGGAAGGCTGGGATTGTAAAATGCTCTTCGGAACTATATTTAGGCTTGAAACCTGGTAGATTTTGTTCAGACTTGAGGTGGATGATTTCATGAGGACCGCGAATTATAAGATCCTATCAAGCGAAGTCTTAAAATTTCAGCATAATAAGACTCAAATTCATCTTGGTTGGTACCGAAATTATATGTGTGACGGTTTTTTTGAAGACAGTCAACAGGATAGCAGTATTATTCAAATACAAATTTAAAGCTCCAAAAATTGCTTATTTCTCAACCCTTAACATTGAAATGTGACGCGCGCACGATGCAAAAAAGCAACCGCATAGATACTTACATGTCAACGTTCGTATGTATGACCTTAGAACTTCCTAACCTAATTGCTATCGAGAAAAAATAGCTCTAGTAATAATTTTCACGGTCGGACCCAATGGGACTTAAACAAGGATTACGATCTATCTAATAGCACACCTTTCTAGAAAAAAGCAAGGGCTTACAAAGCGAAAAAATTGTGCCCCTGTCGGCGCACGTTCGAAGAACACGGGCCTTTTTAAATATTGAGAAGAAATCGTCGTAGATTGGAGAAATTGACTTATTTGCGATGCGATAAAATGTGGACTACGCTTAATAAATCGTTCTAAAACACATTATCTGACTTGTAGGTAGCCAGGGCAATCTACAAACGGTTTAATTTGTTAATTTATTACGACGATGAGCAAGTATGGCTATTCACGCCGGGGTCCAGGAGACCACATTAAATTTTAAGATTTAGATGCTTCAAAAGTTTTAAAATTTTGGTAGAGACTTTTGGGTGGGCATCTAATATATATCATAGCTCAAGTTTTTTCTTCTCTTTTCCTTTCTTTTCTTTTCTCTCTTCTGTTCTTCCACAATCAACAGGGAAATACAGTCTCCCTCGACAGACCCAGAATTGTATAGCACTTCAAAATTTTCTTAAAAAAATTATGTTTCCAAACAAAATGAATGACTTCTGTTGCTGTTAGTGAAGCTACATAAATGAAACTTTTTGATAATTTCATTATAAGTCTATATTGAAAAAGCTCGATTATTGGAAAATTACATGAAGATTTAAGAGGAAGAAAACAATAAGATTCATAGTCTTTATTTCGCGATCATTATTAATTACTTTTAAGACACTATGGTAAATTTGAACAAGTGTATGAACGAATGTAGCCGGTGAAAAATAATTGCCATGATGTAGAGTTTCCCAAGGGTTAGAAATTGAAGAGAAAAAGCATTTGATTAAATACTGGCAAAAGGGTCATACTCAGAGTCGTTCTTTTAGGGAGGCCCCTATAGTTTACAATGTGATTAAACCTTTTCATTGCATAGCGTTGCATGACAGAAACCAATGTTTTTTATGGCTTCAGTCTTCTCTGACATTAAATTGCATTCAGCAAAAATGGTTTTTAGGGAGGATAAAAAGTCTAATCTCCACAAAGGGGGGGGGGTGTATACCTAAATTGGGACTCCACCTATTTCTATGATCCTACAAGTACTAAGAAAAGTAGTTTTTATCTCTAAAATCGGTGCCTGATTCACGCAATGAAGGGTTAAAGGGAGATTTGCAAGGGGGTCGTTAGCGTAGAATCATAAAAATGACAATTTTTAAGAAACTAAAGTAAAATTTATGAGCTTAAATTAGGATAGATTAATACTAGATGGATTCGACTATACCGATACACCGGAATGACTCAACGTTTTGGGTGTAAGACTCGATCACATTGCAGCGAAAATTACGTCACGAATAAGTTTAACCACACTCGGCTTGTAAAGAAAAATTATGTAACTTTGACCAGACGTGAGTTTTCCTTAAACCATACTCTGAGTTAAAAAAATGAATTATTATGACTGGATCGATGGGACCGAAAGGAGTACTTTTTTTTAGACCAGTAAACACTCTGACTTAAGCCTTCTGTGCTACGTGCCTGCTGGTCAAGAAACAACTATGAATCATGGAGTGTGTCAAAGGTCATCATGATGGGTGCCTTGCTAAGACATTGAATCACGCAGACCGTGCATCCCAAGGTAGATTAACACAGGCATGGACAAGTTGAAAATCCGGCCTGTGATTGGCTCTCTAGTGGCCCCTTAACGACCGCCATTTTTATGCTTTCATAATTGTGATTGGTTGGTAATTTAATAGTTATGTTTCTCCAATTTGGTAATAATTCGTTATTTCAGTTTTGGAGAGAATTTAATTGTTCCCGAGGATCTTATTACCTACCATTATTAATGCGTGATAGTGTTTTGATGTTTAAATGGAGCAATTATTCAATAAGGTTGAGAATAGCGCGGTCAAACTGGCCCCTTAACCTACGTCATGAAGTCATGTGACACGTACTGAGGCTCACGGGAAATTTCCAACTTGTCCATACCTGGTGCATCCTGTGTTACGGAAGGCGAAGCAACTTTTAAAAATTCGCATGTGATGAGTGGTGGCACCGACCCGCATCGATGAGTTCGTGTGTCCCAGTTGCGCATATCTGCGCATGCGCAGTAGCGGCTCCAGCGAATTTTTGTCGGATTGTGAGGCTTTTTTCCTCGGTTAATAATTAGTTCGGAAAAATGAAACAATGCTACTCGGGTGTAAAATTATGTGTTATAAAACTTTCCGTCTTAGGAATTTTGTCTGAAAATGGACTCAAAGCGAGATATTCGTGGAAAACCGAGCGCGGGCATGAATTCTCCACTGCCTCTCTCCAGTCTCTTCGAGTGCTTGGGACACACGCTCTCTCCCCTTCCCCGCCCGCCCATCATGGGGCTCCTAGAGATTTGCTTCGCTCCGCCTGTACTAAACCGAGCCGGACACACGGTCTTTACAGGGGCGGACTGGTAGTCGAAAAGTTAGGAGGCGACCTAAATGTGGGGGCCCCTCCTGTCGTTCGGGGGGCCCTCCCCCGGAAAATTTTGAAAATTTTACACTTTTTAAAGGCAATTTTAATCATTATTGGAGTTAAATTCTACAGTTCTTGAACTTCAAAATAACCCATTCTCAGGATTCTTCGGGGGCCCCTTCATCACATAGCTCTAGGCGACCTTTCATGTCTCTTAGAGACAAATTTTTAAGGATTTTGGGGCCTTTTAGTGACTGATAAGGATAGGAAAATTACAACATTACGGGGAAAAAAACGATGACTCGAAAAAAATTCTCCGCGGGGGCCCCCTCCCCTCGGGATCTTCGCGGCAAATTGTTAGGAGGCGATCGCCTCCCCGCCCCCGTGGCCAGTGGCCAGTCCGCCCCTAACGGTCTACGTGATTCAATGTCTTCGGTGCCTTGGTTCAGGGGCTAGAGGTGAAGTTCATATAATAATCAGTGGCGTGGCGTGCTTTGCGAAATATCGATTGTTATGTCATTTAAACCTGTGGTAAAGAATCGATTACCAAGGTGTTCGCTGCGAACACCCTGATTACCGATCCTTTTCCTCATGTTTAAATGACATAACAATCGATATATCGCAAAGCACGCCACGCCACTGATAATAATAATCAGTGGCGTGGCGTGCTTTGCGATATATCGCTATTCTGCCATTTGAACCTAGGGTAAAGAATCGATTACCAAGGTGTTCGCTGCGAACACCCTGATTACCGATCCTTTTCCTCAGGTTTAAATGACATAACAATCGATATATCGCAAAGCACGCCACGCCACTGATAATAATAATCAGTGACGTGGCGTGCTTTGCGATATATCGCTGTTCTGCCATTTGAACCTAGGGTAAAGAATCGATTACCAAGGTGTTCGCTGCGAACACCCTAATTATCGATCCTTTTCCTTAAGTTTAAATGACATAACAATCGATATATCGCAAAGCACGCCACGCCACTGATGAATAATCAGTGACGTGGCGTGCTTTGCGATATATCGCTGTTCTGCCATTTAAACCTAGGGTAAAGAATCGATTACCAAGGTGTTCGTTGCGAACACCCTAATTATCGATCCTTTTCCATGGGTTTAAATGACATGACAATCGATACATCGCAAAGTACGCCACGCCACTGATAATAACTTAGGCCCCAGAATATAGTTCCGCTGATCCCGGATCCGATTGGGATCCGGGTATTTTCGCCGCTACTTGCATCTCACGGCCAGGGAGTGCAACGCAACCCGCCACTCGTCAGGCCCGGCGAGGAGATCATCCGCAGACCCTCCCAGACCGGCCCAACCACCCTTGTGGATCTGGCTGGACCTGAGCAAAAAAAACATGCCACAAGCACACGGGTTACCCAAGGCTCCCGTGACACGAACATACGACGGTCTTTCCGCTCAGATGCATATAGGTCATCAAAGTCCGTCAACGAGCATTGATGGCCCCCACCTGAATGGAAATTCGACCGTGATGTGTACGCGTCACGAGAGCCTTTGCGTCAAAGGAGCGTCCACACGGTTCGTCCGATCGTCGAATGGACGGTACGTCGAATAACCCCCCGATCGCTCCAAGATCAGAGCAACTGGCGGATTACGCGACGGACCAGCTATCCAACAGTCAGATAAACCGTTTGGACGCACCTAGTCGTCAGTTCCTACGCTCCCTCTATACACAAACGCACCACAAATCGACCATTCACACAATCACACGCACCCTAACTAACCATTCACACAATCACACGCACACAAACCATTCACAAAATCAAATGCACCCAACATCCACTTACAGGTTTAAGTCAACAAAAGAGACATGAATAAAACATAAAAAACTTTGGCATTTTGAATACAACTAAATAATGAACATTTTTGTAATATCAAAAGGGGCATGCAGCAAACTACAAAAAATGCCAAATTTAAGATGACCAGGCACGGATGCTTGAGGGAATCCAGTACCATTCGAATCTTTCGACCTTGCTCCAGGCATTACTCTTCTTGACCTTCTGAATGAAAGCCTCCTGGTTTTTCGAGATACCCGGGGGGGGGGGGGGGTGGCTGAAGTGACCAAGAAGCGTGATTTTTGGACACTTCAGCTCTTTATGACTCGAAAACCCGAGAGACTTTTCATCAGACGGTTAAGGAGAGCAATGCCCGTAAAATGGTCGAAAGATTCGAATGGTACTGGATTCCCCTAAGCCAAGTGACTGGTCCTCTCTTGATAGTTTAAGGTGATTCGTTAAACTCAAGTGACGTGGTCGAACTAGCATGCGATAAATCGCATCGATTGGGTCAAAAATCTCAGCAGATTTTGAATTTTCAGCAGAAAAAGAACGATAGCCCCTGCGCATGAGCCCAAAGAATCATTTTAAATCCCAAAATTGGCACAATTCAGAGAAATAAAATGAGAATATTGTGAGGAAAAAACCTCGCATTTGATTCAGCTATCGATTTCTGTATCAAATGTGAGATTTTTTCCCGTGCACAATTCTGCTTTCATTTTTCTGAATTTTGCCAAATTTTAGGTTTAGAATAATACTTTAGGCTAATGCGCTGGGGCTATCGTCCCTTTATAGCTAAAAATTCAAAATCTGCAGAGCTTTCTGACCGAATCAATGCGATATATCGCAGACCAATTCGACCACGTGACTTGAGCTCGATGAATCATCACCTTGCGAAAATTAGGGAGGGAAAAAGAGGAAGACAGGAAGGAATAGCGTGGATAAATGACACTGAACTGTGAGGAGCTTGAGAGTAAAAGATCATGCAAAAGAATAGAATCGGAAAAGGATTAGGTCAAACTGTGAATGCAATGAAAGAAAAAGTTAATTGATAAGAGAAGGGGCACAGTGAGGATTCAGGTGCTGATTAGAGGAAGGTGATAATGGGATGGGAGTTATTACTGGTGATGTGAGGAGAATGTTTAAGGTGATCCTTCAAGCCCAAGTGACGTGGTCGAACTGGCATGTGATACATCGCATCGATTCGATTAAAATCTCTGCAGATTTTGAACTTTTAGTAAAAAAAGGACGATAGTCCCTGCGCATGAGCCTAAAGAATCATTCTAAACCCAAAAATTTGATAAATTCGGAGAAATAAAATCAGAACAGTGATAGGAAAAACACCTCGCATTCGATTCAGCTATCGATTTCTGGATCGAATGCGAGGTTTTTTCCCGTACAAAATTCTGCTTTCATATCTCTGAATTTTGCAAATTTTTGGGTTTAGAATAATTCTTCAGGCTTGTGCGCAGGGGCTATCGTCTTTCTTTTGCTAAAGATTCAAAATCTGCCGAGATATCTGACCCCATCCATGCGATACATCGCAGACCAGTTCGACCACGTCACTTGAGCTTGACGAATCATCTTAGAGAGAATTTTGAATTATACACCTCTTTCACGTCCGAGACCCTAGTGAGGGAAGTGGTTCCAGTGAAATGCTAATTTTATTTCTTCGTTTGAGATTCGTTTTTTTCGGCTTCAAGAATTGTTTTATATTCAGGCTGAAGTACAGTCTAGGGACTACTGACCATATTTTAGACTTCAGCACTGAATACCTGCAAATTGTTGTAGGTACGTCGCTATAAGCTTTACCACCTACTCGTGAAAAATAATTGGGACGAACCAGATTAGCACCGACAGGTGAACGAAAATGTTCAGAAAGGGGTAGAGTACAAAATTTTGGAGAAAACTTGTTTTTAAAATAATGTACGTAGGTAACTCTACATCGGGAACTACAAGAAGGAAGAAACGACTGAACGAACAAGTTTGCAAATATTCAAAGAGGAAAGAAACATCATTTGAAGAATCATCTACTTGACACCCTTTCTCCTCTTAGAGAATAAACCATAGCGAATACTAACGAAACAAAAATCCTCATAAAACAGTCCTTTTTTCCGAACGAATGGACTTGAAGTCTTTTACCGATCATGGGCCCGGGAGGGGGGGGGG
>NW_017547298.1:3370299-3424787 GCF_001854935.1 Bemisia tabaci | reverse complement strand
GGGGGGGCAGGCCCCCCAGGACCCCCCTAGCTACGCCCATGTTGCTTGTGTTGCAAAATTTCGGAGAGAAGGCGGAACTACACATCTTTTTTCTAGTCAATAAACGAAGGTAAGATTTGACGGGAAAGGATCGGAAAGGACATAGTTTTTTAAAAGTCTGTGGGAGAGGCCTTCCGGATCCTAACTGATACGTAATTTATCCTACGTCGCAATCATCACAGGGGTGGTAAGAATATAGATCCGGGTATGCATGTTTTACCATGAAAATACTTTTCATATGATAAGTAATGTATTTTCTAGCGACTTGTCAAAGTTGGAAAAAAAAATTGAGAATCTGGGAGCAAAGGCTGCTCTTTATGACTATGCAGTATAAAGATGATCTAAGGGATAAAAAAACAACCGAGGAGATAAAATTTGCTCGTTTTTTCCTAATTTTTAATGTTACTAGCTCACATATTATAATCGTTGCATAAAAGGAAGTTAATGGGAAAATTATTTTGAGAAGTGCAGAAGGAAAAACACAATTGCTGCATGAAATTTCAAGGTTTCGCAGCTTTGGACGACTGAGTAAACTTTCCTGCAACTTACGTGTTTTCCTGATTTTCCAAGTACTCGTCACACGGTATCGCCATATTAGGATTACGGATGGTGAAAGTATCAAGAATGCATGAAGATTAATGGGTCTCGTTAGCGAACGGTTGAAAGCATGACAGTGCGCCTTCAAATGCGTGGTATCTTAAGCAACGATCTTCTTGATACAACTATTGCTACTCAGTGGTCTAATAAGTCGCATACCTTAAAAATGAAGGCGCATCTTTCGTCCGCGCGTTTCGTGAGTTAGATACGGGATCGTCTTCAAATCGCGGCGCAATTTCCCCAATATTTTTAACTCCTATAGTTGAGAGGCTTGGAGGACACAGCGCATAAGTACAGTTTATACTATTTCAAAAAAATACACGTTTGTAATGTCGGAATTACACGGATCCTTATGGCGGAAAAAAGTTCAAACTGACTTTTCGATGCTTAAAAATTGGAATTTGAGAGCGAATTTTTCACAGAATATGCATTGAGAATAGTTTTGCGCGAAATCATGAATATCGAAATTATTTCAGAAATTGCACTTATGCGCCTTGTCCTCCAGGGCCCTCAGTTTTTCTCAAATCATTTCCTTTTCTTAGGGAGATCCCACAATTCCCTCAGGCTTTAAATTGAAAGACTGAGCACTGAGGGAGCCTAGGCGAGTGAAGAAGAGAACACAGCCTCCTCTCGTGACGGTCCCACGTATTCAAATCCAAACCTTTTTTTCAATGATTGCATGACCGAGGGACAGCGGCACCGTAACTCGACAAAACATTTCCCGTAAATGAATATCCATTGAGAGGCGGCGAGAAACTGCCCTGGAGTTTAAAATTTTTCGCTCCTCTGACGTAAGGGCGTATCTCGATCTCGACGTGAGCCCTGTTCTTCATATAACTCTACGCTTCCTCGGGCTCATATGGAAATATAAATGCGCCCTCATATGAGAGAAGCGACGAACAGCAGTACTGCCGTGCTAAGAAAGAACGCCGTATGAGCCTTCAGGCGTTGCCAAGTTTCATTCGATAAAAACCGAATTTACTGGGAAAATTTTGAATATTTTTGTCCAAAATTTTCAGATAATTTTGTACGCAATTTAGTCTAAAATATCTAAAAATTTTCAAGGAAAATTATGCATAAATTGCGTCAAAAATACATGTTATATCGAAGGAAATTTGGCAACTCTCGAATGTTCATACGGTGTTCTTCCTTAGCACGGCGCAGTACTGCAGTGAGGAAAATTGCATTTTCGGGGACCGGGAGAGACCGCGAGGGTTGATATTCCCGCCGGGGAGCGCGAGGGCGTGGTTTTTGGCGAGAAGATAAATGATCGCGAATCGCTCGCTAAGAAAGAACGCCGGCCGTATGAACCTTCAGGCGCTGCCACATTTCGGTTGGTAAATCACGAATTCTCGGGAAAATTTGTCAGCGTTTTTCTTCGAAGTTTTCATATAATTTGTTCGCAATTTCACCTAAAGTTTTTAAAAATTTCAAGGAAAAATATTCATAGTTTTCCTCAAAATTATACATTTTATCGAAGGAAATTTGGCAACTCTCGAATGCTCATACGGCGTTTTTCCTCAGCACGGCAGTATATCCCGCGTCCGTCGAGGGTAGCGGACGCTCCAATCGCCGCCTCTCTACTAACCAGTCTGCAGAGCCACGGAATGGTCTATTTTCGAAGGTTACATTAGGTATAAACTTACAGAGAATATTCTTTAAAACAGACCATTACCAAAAAAAATCATAATTCCAGTTTCAGAGGGGTACTTTATGAATATTCCAAAACGAGGAACGTCTAAAAATCTTCAAGAATATATTTAGACGTTCTTCATTTCGAAATATTCAAAAAGCACACTTCTGAATAGTGTTACCGATACCTCTATTTTGAGTTTTTTTTGCGATTGAAGCTACCTTCCCCTGACAATTTTGTGCGACAAGGTGTTCTTTTTGGCCAATGAAAACAACAGTTTAGAAATGTAAAGTACAGAAATAAACAATTTATTAATTCAACAATCATTAAAAAAGTGGTGAGTAAAACATGAGGACTATAATGCTCACGGACAAATTATGCTAATAGTTAAAACAGTAATTAAAAATTCATTTGGTAAAGGCACAAAGCTTAATTTAGTTGTGGGACAAAAAAAAGTAAGGATGTTAGTATATTGACAATATTGTTCTTCTTTTTTCTAGAGGTTACTTGGACAAGAAAATGTTATAGTTAGGAATTAAAAGTGGTATAAAATCTTTCTTTGATTATATTCTTCACATAAACATAGAAGTTCAACTAACTCTAAAAAAAAGTTTAGATTTTAATGAAATTAGAGTAACAGTATTAGCAAAAAAGACCACGCTCTTAGCACCATTTTGTCGGTTAAGAACTTCAAAATAATAAAAGCTTCCCAGCAATATTTAATAATATTAATGATATACATACCCCCCCTCTTATTTTTGCCGGGTCTTTAAGGAAACTAGGATCTAGTGCTAAGAAAAAATATTGTGATGAAAGGACTAAATTTTCAATTTGTAGCACTCATCACCAACATATAGGCCTGTAACAGTTATCGCAGCATTGAGAAATAGTATAATTTTCATTTGAAATAATTCTTAAATGCTAATCCTATGATCGTAACTGATGAAGCACAGACCCAGCGGTGCATCTAAGCAAGGGAGGTATTTTCACGATCCATATTTTCTCTTATTTTGAGAAATGAATTTTCCAGATCTCATTATAATATCTTAAAATCAAAGATGCATGTTCTACATATTACCTACGGGTATCTTGAGAATTTCATCCCTAGTCTGAAAAGTGTAAAAGAAGATGAGGGTGACAAATAAAGGAACTGAGTGGCATTTTTGATAAAATTGAGGAGTTATCTTTTATCTCAGTGTTTCCTTCACTTACTCATAAGAAACTGAAGATTAAAGCCAACTTTTTGCCTGAATATTCAAGTAAATATAAAGTTCACCATGTCATGGGCTTTGGTGTAATTTTTCAATTCCAATAAACTTCTCTATAAATTACAAAAAAACTATCTCTCTTAACTCTTTCATTTAGTGAGACTTTACAACAGTGCAATGAACTTACAACTAGACAGGAGGCTACCTACTTTATGTATAAATATGGGAGCATTAGTCAAAAAAGTCCGAGAGAAGTCTATTTGTATCTCGTACAAAAAAAGAGATAAAAAGCTTAGCTTTATCCATAAGGAAGAACTTAGACAATACTAAAACTAGTGAGAAAACATTTACACAAAAACAACTAACACCCTCTTTGGTAAACCATGAATTAATCCCGCGTAAGGCTCAAGACAAAGATAGCACAAGGCTGGGCGAGATAAATTAAATTTTATGAAATCCTGTCTCCAACAAAAATGAATAATCTTACCCTCACTTTCCTGTAGAGGCAGAGTAAAATACTACATTGAAAATTGTACAACTTTGCGGATAAAAAATCCAAACAGAGAAAGTTCACAATGCAGCTTAGTAACATTTTTAGTCCAATAAATCGAATTAGAAACGGTTCATAATTTAACTAGGTAGGTATAACTTTAAGTACACATTATAAACAACAGACTGGGGAATGAAAGTAAAATTCATTACATTGAAGACGACTGACATAACAATTTAGTTAGAAATTAACTTTTTTAAACTGAAAATGGAGCATCTGTCAGCCTGGCATGACTGAACTCTGTAGAGCAGCTACCAAACGTACAGTCTCTGCCCATGCGCAAACTGTCAACTGCGCAGTGGGGACTATACATGCGATAGCTGCTTAACTCGCTAGAGCTGACCCACTGCATAGATACAGGGGTCTTAAATGTTAATTTTTCCCCGCCTTTTTTTTTTTTTCAGAATAAAACTCCAAAAATAAAGTAACAAAAGTCAAACTGCTTCTTCCAAATGAAACATGAGACAAGATATCTTAAATAAAATTCATTGCACATCAAAAATAAATAATAAAACAGGCTAAAAACAAAATTCTCACTAGGTGACGCATTTTTGTTTCCATAGGAATGCTTTTTTGGATAGCACATCACAGATAAGAGTGAAAAAAAGGGACAATGAAGGATGATTTACAAGAGGAGGGGGGGAGTGATACTGATGCATGAAATTCACAAAAACAAATACATGTAACCTTGTCTCAGCAAGACACCTGAGAAAAAAAATTACAGAAAATCTTGGAAGAACATTCTCTCTTTTCTTGTGTGCTGATCAAATATTCTAAACTTGAATAGTTTACGCTCGATCTAAGTAAAAAGATTAGAGTGATATTACTGATTCTACTAAATTCATCACACACCTGTTTAAAACTTAAAATTTAATCAGCGCAAATGAAAAGCTGTGAAACTCAATTGGCTAAGTACCTGACACCTTCAACTTCAGTTAACATTTCAGTTTTCTCCGGAGAAATGTTTGTGTGAAGTTGACTAAGTACCTGAACAGATTTCTTTGCATTGAACTTATTAGAAAATCTTGTCTAAATTTAAAGTATACAATCACAGGATTTAGTATAAGAGAAAATTCTCTAAAGGAAAGGAAACATAGAAGGCCTAGAAAACATAAAAATAACTTAGAAAAATAAACATTTTGGAATGATTAAGACACTTGTGCTGCAGATACAAAGATAAAAAATCTTTGACAAAAATTGGTTTTACAGTCAAAATAGAGTGACGTACATGTGTAGATTAAAAATATTCATTTAGATACTTAAAAAACAACTCATCAGCAAGCAAAAATTACCAATTGAATAATTTTAGTGACATTAGTTAGTTAACAGTATAATTTTAGAGCCTGGCCTTTTAGTTCAAACGTTTTCAACTACACTTGCTAAGCAACGATAATAGGTACTTTAAAGTGTTCAGTACAATTGAAGCACATACTAAATTTTCTCAACAATTTGTTTTTTTAAGTACAAAGATTTATGAACTGTCAGACATATTTTCTTGCGTTAACACCTGAGATTATCAACCACAAAACGCTGTACCTGAACTCATTGTGAGCAAGTAGACAAGTTTTACTTTTGCTGCATAGGAGACTGATTATTTTTTTCTCCTTTCGATCAGTCTTCATGTTCACTTGACTGGTCAATGCTACTGGTCCAGGAAAGAGAGAATCAACCTATCACTAAATTTGAATATTCTCATAGCCTATGAGACATGTACAGAAAATGTATATTTTCGTTGTGTAAAATATCACTTGAACTTTAATTATTTTGCTCCCCCAGGAAAACATTCTTTTCATAAAAAGCAGTTCATTGTTTATCCCTGAATTAAGAAATCTTCATAACTAAAAAATAATTTAAAAAAAAAATTATATTTTCTGAAGCGTGAAACTATCTTCATATCAATACCTGAGGTGAGGGTGGAGATGAGCCATCAATGTTTCTTGAATTTTGCAACTATTTTGCGATATCGCTCGACCATGGGATCATAAATCTGAAAAATCATGATGAAGAGAACATGTAGAGAACGATAATTTTTGTAGCAGATAGAAAAGTGGTCATTCTTCCCCAATTAGGTTTAAATAATTTTCAGCTCATTGATCTAATGCGAAGGGTTGTTCAAAATGGAATACTTTTTTGGTTATAGATATCATAGTTCTTCATCATATTTTTTATTCATCCTGGCTAATCCTTGCAGCTCTAATTTTTATTTCAACAAGGTCAATCACTGATTTTACCATCATGTCAAAATAAGAATAATCACTGATTACGTACTTTGAAAAGTCATTTCAAATCCTGCAATAAACTTATTTGAGACCATTTTTTGGAGAAGGAATCTTAGTCCACTCCCGTGTCAACTCCCTGATGGAAAGTGGGAAGACCGAGTTTTGTGGCGATTAGGTGTCGCAAAGCGCCAGAGAGCGCTATAAACGCGACTCATGTATGTATCTTAGTCCAAAGAGGAAAAATTTTCAAGGAAGCGATTTTTGTCAAGTTGGGTCAAAAAATATGATGATATGATATGAGATATGATATTTGAGATTTAAATTGAAAACTTTTGCAAGGATCCTGAAAAATGAGTTGCAAGCTGTTCTATAGATTTTTCTGCCAATAGAGAATTTATAGTCTGTTCAAGATAGGAAGACGTGGGCAATGGCAATTAGTTGCACTATTTAGCAGAGTGGAGGTGTCTCAGCCCTTGTCAACTATCACTCTTGGCGTTTTGTGCACATCATACAGGAGACTGCAGGCTAGAATGCAGTGGTTTTCCCAAGAGCTTGCGCCAGGAGCATAGAGTTCTCAAAGAATTGTGCAGCGCGCAGCAGCAGACAACTCATGAACAGTCCTCTATATGATACAGGGTTAGTTTGTGGACTTGATCATTGACAATAGCTCGAACATTAACTCGCTTCAACATAAAGCAATTAATTCAAGCAATTTTTAAAATTGCACGAAGCAATTTTCCACGGTTCTTCCTATCTTGAATAGACTGTAGGGTTGCATTAAAGTCCAAAAATTTCATACCTCCAGCATAACAGATCAGAACTTAACATTTCCTTTTTTTGAAACTATATTTTTCCAGCTTCTAGGCTTCATGACTGAGTTTTTTTTGTTGACATTTTTGGGCGTCTTATGCCCCATAATTTTAATTTACCCTGCTAATGGCTCAAAAATTTACATTTTTAACTGACTCAAAGATTAACTGAACATGCAAAATTTGGTTTTCAGAATACTAGAGAGCTTATTTGTTGAGAACTAGAAAAAATATACCAGACAAAACGGTTTCAGAAAATTTACTTATCTTCCTCCTAACAGTCACAAATTTAGACCGGCTAGTTTTCATTTAAAGTGATCTTAAAAGCACTAAAGGGCACAAAATATAGAGATGATAAAAGTAATAATTGATGAACTACCTGTCTAGCATCATGCGATGGGGTACAAACTAGTTTCGGAGCAGGTGCTGTTGAAGTAACATCGGAGAAGGTCAATTCTTTATTTTGGCTTTTCATCAATCCAAATTTGGCCTGATAGGCAGCACCGAGCATAGATGAATTTGAACAATCCTGGATACAAAAAACCAAAACAAATGAAAATTGGGCACTGAAAATAGAGTGAATCAGATAAAATCAAATCCAGAAACCAATGAAAAAGTAAGAGCTCTTGAGTTTTAAATTTCTAAGTAATTCAATTTGTTTACTTTTTCAGGTTTGTTTCATGGCAAAATAATGTTGACCTGATGTAATCTTAAGGTGATTCGATGGACGCCATATTTTGAGTCAGAAAGGAATGCGATATATCGCATCCATTGGTTCCATTTTTTCAGCTACTCATCATTTTTCTCCAATTTTGAGATCGCAATTCTGTTGTCAGGAGACTATAGCACTCACTTACCAATTTTAACAAAGAAATTCAACATAATAAAGGCGTGGTTATTTTAGATAGAAAATATCGCATTCGAGTGCAGTTTCGATATCAGTATCGAATGCGATGTTTCCTCTCTAAAAAAACCACGCCTTCAGTACACTGAATTTCTTTGTTAATATTGGTAAGTGAGTGCTTAAGTCTCCTGACAACAGAATTGCGATCTCAAAATTGGAGAAAAATGCCGAATAGCTGAAAAAATGGAACCAATTGATGCGATATATTGCATGCCGTTCTGACACAAAATATGGCGTCCATCGAATCACCTTAACATCCTTTTTAACTTGTTGATAACCCTGCTAGCCACATGTGACCAATGTGTGTTGTCTGTAAAAAACTTCTTCAGCATGCTGTCAATCATGGAACTTTTGTTTCATCCATATTTTTATTCCTGCATTCCACTTTGTTTTGGACGTTTTGGAAAAAGAAAATGTTTTAGCCTCTTGAGGTTAATTGGAAAAAAACACTCATCAGTCAAAATGAGAAAAATATCCTGCTCAAGGTAGCAGCCAGAAAGCAACAAAGGTTAGAATATTCTAAAGACCCTTGTTTAAGAAAATAAAAAAGATTATCAGATTCCAAGTTGATTTGATGCACATAAGAAAAGGAGAGACCTTGTCTAATATGCGATACATACCAGAATAACTTTTTTTTAAATGTAAATTTCAAAGTAGGTATGATCACCCAACATGAGCCCCTGCCCTAGGGACAAATTCTGGTTACCGAGCAATAATTTTGGGGTCCAAATGGGGTAATAGCTGCTTTTACTTACTTGAGCATAAACAGGAGAATTGAAAACATCCGACAAAACTTGAAGCATAGCTGGATTATTTGATCCTCCGCCTGTAGCAATAATTCTTGAATGTTCACCTAAAATATGCAAAAGCAATGAGATTTTTTGCTTACATTTGCTTTGACACAGTTCAACGAAAAAATTTAGAAAAAAAACAATAAAATAAAATCACGAATATTATCAGTTTGAACAGATGGTTCTGAGTAACCACTTGAAATCATATCAGTTCCTATACGACCTAGTTCTGTCCTGAGACGCCGAATCAGATGCGTCTGACATGAAATTCTACAGATCAACAAAAAATATCGAGAACCAAATACTGAAATTTCTATTTTCAATATTAATGGAGATATCACCCTTCAAAAAACTCGGTGATTATTTCCATCCAAGGCACAAAGGCATACCATAGTTTCTTTCACCTTGGATTTAACTAATGCAGAATTGACAGTAAAATATAATGACAACCACCCTCGAGTAAAGAACCATCGAGAGGGTTCGTACTTTTCTTCTAAAAAATTGAGTAAAGATAATTATTATTTTTTGTCAAGAAAGTTTTTGAAACTATAAATCTCACCAATTGCAAATCCTATATCTTCAGCATGAGCTCGCTTTGCAATGAACTGGCCTTCAACCAAAGCTCTGATCTCAATTTCCGGAGACTGGAATTTAGGAATAGGTTTATCATCTTCATCGTATCTATGCTCTCCTAGAGCCCATGGTATGATCTCTTGGGAATCAAAGTATAATCCTGTAACATAAGGCATTTTGACCACAATAAGAACATTTTTTTAAAAAAAAACCTTCATTTACATGGGATTTCACCTACAAACAATTTCTTTTACAAGAGACTTCCAAATAGAGAAAGTACAGAGATTCCGCAGTGGGAATTCGAACAGACGGGCGTCAGAAAAGAGGCAAATGGAAGATTTTCAATCGTCAGATTCCACTAATGTACTTATCAATAGTAGGATTGGTTTTTCGTGAGATTACCTGAAACTTGGATTTCGCTAGTACACTAACGGAAGTTTTATTTATGGCCGTTCATGATGGATTACTCACGCTTATTGCTCCTCCGAGCAAGTACAATAGCATGTCTCATAGAAAATACCGAATTTTCATCCAGCCCAACCAAATTAAATTCTATTGAATAAAAGGGGCCCTGAATTTGAGTGAAAATCTTCAATTTTTATGACTCGTTAAACCCTCCCTCTTCTTTACTTTTTAGGGTGAACAGCTCACAGTTTTTATTCACATTAAGGGACAAAATGATACTTATAATTCAAACTGGTATCTTGATCGCAAAATATTTGAGAGCTATTTTGCCATGTTTCCTTGCTGCATAAGATAAGGGTGCTGATTTCCAGTGTAAGAACATGTTTCACCAACAAGTGAATGTTTTCACTTTAAGCATATTTTCTATAGAAGAGTGAATGGTTTGGCCACAGGTGAATGTATGTCTGCCGTCATTCCAAACTTAATCATTAAAAAATTTGAACTTGTTGCTAAGAGGACAATTCTTTTTCTGGCTTACATATACAAATAGTCCATTTATGGCAACCTACTCACAGTTAAGAGAGGTGAAGAAAACTCTTTATTGGTGTTTCAAATTTACTGAGTCCAGTAACAATTCACCAATTTGTTAAATTCACCATGGAGGCTGAAAAGGCTAACAAAATTAAGAAACACCAGTAAGTAGTGCCTACCGAAAATCAAGGTCATCATGCACTTCGTTAAAATTAACATTAAAATTAAAATGCATTCTCTTGTAATGCAAGAGAATCTAAAATGGTAGGCATTTGATAAAATAGGCAGACAGAGATTAAAAGAAGTTTTAGCTTTCGAATCGTTACTCGAGACTTTCAACATCCTCGTTACCCAATCATATAGACCAGTCATTCGTTCACTTTTGTATTAAGCTTAGAGGGACCTGAAAAGAACCTTACGTACAAAAAAAAAACTCACCTATGTAACCAAAATTACCACGGGGAGTACAGCTCAGCAGATTATTGAAATTTGACCATGACCCTTTGGCAAGGTGATCCCTGAGTCTAACTCTAGTAAGAGAGCCATTTTTAAAGCTGCAAATCACAAAAAAGAGAAGGCACTTCAGAAATTTTTCTGAAATTATAGATAGTAAAAAATAACTTTTTTCTAGGTATGCAACAAATAATTGAGACAATCTCTCATTTATTTAAATTTAAAATATTCGCGGAACACCTTGGTTAGATATTTTTCATTATTGCAAAGCAAGCAACCCCATAAAAAATCATTGTAAAACTGTTGACCTCTTTAGACTTTCTATCTTAATCCGGAGAGCAGAAAAAAGAACAAAAAATCTCTGTGCTTAAAGGCCAAAGAACTTTGACATCGATTTCACCAATTTGAGAACTACTGAAAAACCATTCGCTAGCTCTATTACCTGCGATGTATTTTGCATTCAAAACCCTATATTTTCAGTCTAGTGTTAGACATCATAACCAGGTTTTCTTACATAAATAGATTCCTTGCTAAGTATGTTGAGAACGCAGATATCTTTATTTTTCTTAAACTGTTAGTTACTTCTCTTGGATCTTAACTACAGATAAGTAGAACACAATACAAAAGGAAACTAAAACAATACTGTGGCTTCAAAAGTTTCGGTAAATGTTGCGTTAGAAAATACATGGTGTTTTAAAAAAGTGTACAAGGGATATTATTTTACAGGAACGATTTTCGAGGTATGTACAGCGTTCCCCCTAATAGAGGATCAAAAAACATCTAGAGATAAAACTTACCACAGCAAAATCATGTATGCATTTTCATCGACTGGATTCACAAGCACATGGCCATCAGGAAGAGTGACAGGTTTGTCTAGCCATAGAAATAGTGTATCACTAGTGCCCAAGCTAATTGCTACATCATTCTTTTTCAGGCACATTCCTGAGAAGAAACAAAAATGCCCTAGAGTCATGACATATATTCAGTGTATTTAAAATTTTTGAAATACATCCCTCCAATAGAATTAAACATTTCTTTCCCCGCGAAATCTATTATCCAAAGCGGCATGGTTGGATGAATGACTGGTAATTGGATACTTGTACACAAAACAAGTCTATCTACAAAAGAAATCTTCAGCAGATAGCTGTCTCTTACATGGATAAGTCCAATTCATTTGGGGATCAATGGAACAATATTTTGAAGAAGTTCTAGTCATACTTGATGAGTGTATCAAACAACTACTTGAAATAACACTACTGTAATTCTAGTATACATAAAGGGGGGAGGGGGGGTTAAAAGTGCAGTGCTGAGTAGCTGGGCAGTAGAGGATTTGTTTGCAAGATATGATCACATTTCATTACTAGTAGACATCTAACAACCACAAGATGAAAATAGGACACACCCATCCTACCCACATGCAATGATATATTCTAATAATGTGTTTTCCTCTGCATTAAGGTTTCAATTTCATAACTATCCTATGAATGAGAAATTACAGAGACTATGAAATAGAAATTATTTGTGAAGGAATGACACTTACCTGGTTAATTTTAATACATTATCTTCAAATTATTTATTCAAACACACACATCATAAACAGCATTCAAATCAAATCAAAATTTGGTTGGACCAAGAAAAATGAAGCAAAAAGCGTTGAACTGGGGAACTTATATACACTTGAGAATCGATTACTCGTTTTACAGCTTGGCATAATTTTCTTTAAGGTCTCAAAATAAATTCATCACACGGAACACAGCAAAAGCATAAAACTGAGCCCTAGCCATGTGGTATTGTCAATAAAGCATTAAGATTGTCAGGTGGAGCATCAAAAAAGCTGAGAAAAAAACAGTTGCATTTTCAAAAGAAGAAATAAGTAGTAAAGGAATAGCAAAAAATTGGGAAAAATAAGCCAAGGGAAAACCATTAGAATGATGAGATAAAGGATGAAAGATGGAATGATTAGAATGAGGGAAAGCCATTAGAATATGAATGGTATTCTTTGGGACCAGACGATATCCAAAGTTAACAAAAAGAGAATTTACAACTCCATCATCAAAAGTATATTGAACTATGACAGCAAGGTATGGCAGTTGAAGAAATGGTCCCAGGACATTCTTCAGACAACTGAGATGGACTACTTGCGTAGATCGGCCGGAGTGTCGAGGAAGGATCATATTCGGAATGAAAGGATATGTGAAATTATGGGCGTCGAAAACAACATAGTCCATGACACTTTCACGAAATAGCTTGTCTGATATGGGTAAGTGCAAAAGGTGCCAGATGATAGGTTGCCTTAAGAAGATTCTAGATTAGGTCTCCCCTGGCAGAAAACATAGAGGATGTCTCGTCGAATCGTGGATTGATGGAATAAGGCAGGAAATGATGGGATGCGATTTGCCGGAGGAGTTCTGGCAGGAACGCTATCAGTGGCAGTTGGGTGTCACAGAGTGCACAGAAGTGCTATAAGAGCGACTTGTTAACAGTAGTAAGGAAAAATAAGTCTACATGCATTTACAAAAATAGCAGTCAGTCTGCATAAAAAAATTTCACTTTTATGTTAAAATAAAAAACAAAGAAGAGAAAATACTTTGATTCTGGTCACTAAATGATACAGTATCCTCAAAAAACTATTAAAAAATAGGAAATTACCGGCTAGAGAGGCAGGATTATCACCCGTGAAAGACACTATTTTTGTGTCAGGATTAAACCCAAATCTCTCCACAAAATATTCGCTGACTGTGCCTACCAAGGAGGAGGATGCTGTTAGTTCTCCTAATTTGGAACTCAAATTAGGTGCGCATGCCTGAAAGAGAGAGCGCTTTTTCAGTTATAGCATTGAGAAGAAAAGAATTTGAGACAGGGAATTCTTCGATAGGCCTGCTTAAAATGTTTCTGGAATTACGTCTTACCGATAAATGGAAATAAAGTAAAGATGGACAAGAAAATTTAAAAATCAAATCAATGTTTTAAAATTACAGGCATGAAGTGCCACTGGGCCTCTGGACAAGATATGAATTCAAGTCATTTGTATATGCTCACTTCTATTTGATCTGCGTTCAAAGTCCTTGTTAATATCTCACTGACAAAATGATTTCTGAACTTCCCATCGTGTGAATTGATTTTGACGTAAAACTTTGAAGAAAAGCCAGGTAATTATTATTGATTCAAACCTTGTCTAGTAGCTTTTTATGCTTAAAAAATTAGCCTTTGACATTAAAAAATGACACATTCTGCCTGACGATAAGTGAATATCTTGTAGTTGCAGATTTATAGTTTTGTTTTGGATAGAGCCTCAAGTTTCTTGGACTCTCAGGTAAAAAGAGAGAAGAATTCATTGAACTCAAAAATTACTTACATCAAGGCATTCCTGGGACCACTTTTTGGATTGTACATCCATTAGATTCATGCCTGACCCATCAGAAAAATCAATGGGGGCATAGTCACCAAGAAAGAGAGAGCATCCAAAACTACTCACAAGAGATATCCGCTGAGAAAAGAACGAAAGATAGATTAGTCAATAAATATTTACTCCACAAGTGACCATCCTAGGGGAAAAGCACGCAAAGGAAAATTTCTTGAGAGAGCAGTTTTTGTCAAATTGAGAGGAAAAGTTAAAATTTGGGTTTTCAAAAGCAAAAATTTGTCAATTCTCTATGAAACGCCCTCTGACAGGTACCCTAAAGAATACATTGCAGGGAAGTTTTTTTGGGTGCCAATAAGGGAAGTAGAGTCCATCATATTGCAAAAATTTTGAACCCACACGTGGCAGATAAAATTTAAAATTTCTGTTCTCAGTTCCACATTGTTTGAATTGCAAACTTTGAATTAACATAACTGAAAGTGTGAAAAGAGTTTGTTAAAAATTCCTTGGAAGAATAACACTAATAACTCCATTTTGATTTAGTCAGCACTAAGGTTTGCTTTCCTGTGAATGTTCATACTTTAAAATGTTGATACCCACAACAAAAATTACCAACAAACCAAAAGTGTTTTTGGCGAATGTTTAACTATTTTTCATTCTGTACATCAGTTATCATGTCAGTGTTCTGATCTTATATATTAGTGAATGAAATGAGTTTTGAAATGCTATGTTACTGGGAATATCATCTTTTGAAAAGCAAGGTGATTGGCATTATCCATCAAAAATGTCTTTGCCATGTTTCACTTCAAATCATTAATCAAAGAAGCATGTATTTGCTTTGGTCGTTTGCTAAACGACACTGATTGGATAACGATGGAAGAGACCTTCATATGTGATACCACAATGAATGACATTGTATGCTAGTTCTTTTAAGAACAATATCTTCATTATTATGAGAAACATTATTATGGTACACCTTGACAGATCAAATCAGATTTTGCTGGTCTTTATCCTAAAACCACCAGAAACCAAATTATTATGAGAATGATGGATTCATTAGGTACTGAAATGAGCATAAAAATTTTAACTCTTAAGTTTTGACAGCCATTTTTCGGGTGGAAGAATTAAAGATGAGAGAAAAACAAATTGCTTATTAAAGACTCACCTCAGTGCCATCGTAAGCAGATGGTTTTGATTCATAAATTTTTCGTATTTGAGGCCCTGAGAAGCGTTCGTAGGCTTTAGACCCAGTGATTTCAGCTAACCTCTACAGAAAAAATTTGACAGGAAGGAAAAAAAAATGATAGAATGGCAAAAGTTGGCAGCTTGCACAATATTTAAGATTAGCGTGGTTTAAACATAAAAACAGTGAATTCCTCTGAAATCAATAAGCTTCAGAGAGAAAGAAATCACCATGATGTCAGCATTTTTTAATAAGGGCAAACATTTCTTACCATGAAAGTACCAACGGTTGTGAAAATAGGCAAGTTTCTTTACACCCCGAGTAAAATGAGAAGCATTGAGGATTGTTCGGATGGAAATATATTCTCATTGAAATTTTGATAATCAAACTTGAGGAAACTTTAGCAGAGTACATTATGAAAAAGTTATTTATATTCTCATCGGTTAGTCATGAAAAGCATTTAAAATAATAAATCGAGCTAATCTCTCAAAATAAAAGGCACCTTTCTGTAACCTTGTCGTTGAGCTGGTGTGCAAATGCATTATTGCAGCACTAATATTTTAGTATTTAGTGATTGGTTAAAAACAGAAAGTATTTGCTAACACCTATACACAAAGCTACAAATTAGAAATTCTGACAGCATAATCTGCTACACATATAAAACAATAAAGTTTCACCAGTCTTTGAATCTCACCATTGAACTTGAAACTTGACACTGAAAAAACTTTCAGTGGTTGCTCAATCAATTAAAACTGAGAGACAGTATTGCAACCAACCACTTCCAATTCACCTTTACTTCAACTTTCAACTTTTACTTCAAGTGATGCTATCAATGTAAAGCAAAAGTTAATTTTGCAGATATTTGCTCTTTTAGCAAAATGATTATTGGTTAGCAATTTGTTGAGTATTTTTTTGCCCTAATAATGACTGGAGAATGATAGATTAAGCAGTTTAAAAACCCAGTTTGACAAATTAGGATTTGTTTATCACATAAAAATTTCGGCACGCAGCTCATCAGTTGTTGGTCGAATGAGAGAGTTAACTTCCTAAAATAACTTTTACACAATAGAGAAGACAGTATTACAGGAGCTGTTTTATATTATCTTTCTTAAAGTTCCTTGATTTGGAAGTTCCTCAGATAAGAATGATAAACTAATCTTATAACAGACAATAAATTATGAGTGGCAGTAGCCACATCCAGGCAAGTCACCTATCCTCCAACAATTGGCAACACAGCACAGCCCGGATGAGGTGTCAACACCATAACTAAACGTGACTAGCTTTTTTGGGTTTTTAGTTGCGGTTCAGTATAAATAAAACAAGAATTACCTCCGGTCCTCCGACAGCTTTTTCCATATCACTGCACTGTTTTGAGGTGTTTGAATCCATCCAAACAGGTCCATAAGGGACAGAAAAACTTGAAGCTAATTGAGTGTAAAGAAAGTTTGATGGATCTAAAGATTTGAGAGTTTTCCTTGCGTTGTTCTGCCAGTAAACAGTCCCATGTTGCTAAAAATGAAAAAAAAATAAATGAAATTGTAGGTGCAACGGAAAAAAATATTCTGGAGGTGAAGAAAATCTTGATGAAATTTTTACTCGGCTTGCGAGCAGGGCCTATGGCAAGAGAAGATACATGCAGGACTACAAAAAAAGTTGGCTTTCAAAAAAGTTACAAAAACTTCAAGATATCGTAAAGAAAGCTGAGTGAATGACCGACAAAACCAATTAGTTTAAACTTCTACTGTATTTTCTTTATAATTTGAGGTAAGTGCAATGCTTGAAGCTAAAAAATACAGAAAGTTCACCAAAAAGCCTCCTCTCAGGAATATAAATTGGCAATGAAGATTCTGCTATCAAGAGATGCCTTTTCTGCATCCAATGCCTTGATTATTTTTGACTGCGTTTTACATGATTAAAAAAAAGACACATTTATCAGCATTTAGTGATTATTTTCTTATTATGTCAGGATCATTTTACTTACTTAAAAAACACTCTTTCATGTAGTAAAATAAATCAGGTAACTCACCTGCCCTGATCCAGAGACTGCTGCCAATTTGCTAAAATCTGCTCCATCTGCTCCTAATTGATCCAATAGCAAATCGAGTGCTTTTACCCACATGACAGTTGGAGCAGTGATATTTTTCGGATCTGAGCCATGAATAACTCCACAATGGGTTCTGAAAAATATTAAAACAAATTTAATGCACACAAAATAGATCCTCTTTACCTAAATTGCAAATATACTGGTGAAAAACGTTACGGAAACACCGTTAAGACGATAATTTTGGCAGTAGCATTGTGATGATGATTAGGGTGCGTTCTAGAATTCATCTTTTTGTGTAGCGATTCAATCCAAATCCATCCAAGCGTTCCTAGGTTCCGTGATTCCATCCAGGTTGATGAATCCAAGCGTTCTTGGAACTCGGAGTGAGTGACTCATGACGTCATTACTTTTTCATCCAAATGCATCCGATCAACCCACCTCAGGAGATGGATTTAGCCGTGACTCTCGGTGACTAACCTCAAAAAGTTCGAATCCCGCCAAAGTAGCCAGTTACTTGTCCCCTGTGAAAAGTTTTTATCATCTTTTATTCATCTAATTTAATAATACTTAGGTAACCTGTCAAGTTTAACTTTTATTTTTCATTAGTTACGATCTAAATACTAAAACGTTACTTTGATCATCATCAAGAAAACAACTGCATTCATCCAAGCGTTCTCTGCGATTCTCATTTGACGATCCATCCAACTCCATCCGTGTCGTCATGACCCACGTCATCTCCGTTCATCTCCGTTTTTTGGATTAAATCCTAAGATGAATTCTAGAACGCACCCTTTCACACCACTTTTTGCCGGACGGGAATGTTAAAGCCTGCAGCTATAATGATGAAAACAAAGAAGCCAGTGCATCTTCATTTAAATTAATTTCAGTTAGGTAAGTACTGCTTCAGGTAGGAATAACACAATTAGAAATTACCTGTATTCTGGTAAAGAGCTGTCAAACTGTACATGCGTTTCGTGGAGAATTTCCAATTTATGGTTCACAATAACACCTTTCAACTGAAAAATACAAAATGAATGATGATAAGTATTTAGGTTGGTTTGAACAAGGTGCACAATTTTTTAATCTACACATAAATTTACAGTCAGAAAGATTTTGGATGACTTTCATGCGAAATAATTTGAGTTAATTTAATAAATGATGAATATGCAAGCTGATTGACATATTGATGGCGTAAGTCAGCAATCACATAACTCGGTTTGCGACGTCGCAGACTTCCTGTCATACATTCTTCTCTGTGCGAAGAAAATTCCACAAAACACTTCAAGGAATGATGTCAATTTGTTCTCCTTTTAAAAAATAACATAGAGGCGGAGATTTTCAGACAAGATTTGTGATTGCAGATTTACGCCACGGATAAACCATAATTTGAGATGTTGTATGCTTACAACTATCAAGTCTAAAAAGAAAAACTAGAGTACCTATATTTAGAAACTAATGAGATTTATCTCTTGAAATATTGACTGCTTTTTTTCTTCATCTTATACCTAGGTACATAGTTGTTAGTAAACAGTTAAAACAATGATGCCCATCAGTTCTTCACAATACCTATTCAAACTAGGTACCTTGAGATTTTGAAGTCATCGTTAAACAAGTACATACGCATGACGAAAAATTTATTTCGGTTGAGTGGGAGGAGGCAAGAGCTCATTCATACATTACAGCCACCTTAAAGTCCTGAGGAAGATTCCTCTAGCAGTTGAAGTAAGTCATTTTTAACTATCCTTGATACTTGACAATCAATCTATGATAAAAGGTAACCACAATCAATTGTAAAGCCAATTTTTCTTGAAACGACCCTTAATAAACATCGAACTTGCAATCGCTTCTTGGGCGCAGCAGTTCCTACAAAGTTCAGAATATTGTTCGCATCAAAAAAATAATTGAACTGATCCTTCAAAGATTTCAGTGAGCATTTAAAGGTACCGAACAAAATCAGCTTCAAGCAAGTTCTTGCAAAGGTTTCTTTTGGAACAAGTCAAATCAAAACGGTGATTAGCAAGACAGATCTTTGAGTTAAGACTCCAGGTGATATGGTCAACTTGATAAAGTTCTAAACCAACAGGACACTATTAATTACTGAAAAACTTCTGTGATGAGGAGTAATAAGCTGCTAGGCTGTATACAAACCATAAAAAATTACGCTGATGATAGTTTATAGTTTCTACTTTATGAACTGAGTTAAGTATAGCAATAAACTTAACATACAGGGAGCCCTATCACATTAGGAATGAGCCTAGTTAAAATTTTAAAAATGAGGTACTTCTCGTTTATAACTTTGTAACTAACCTGTTGAGTGCTAAAATCTAATCCAAGATAAGTAGAATCTTCTTCGGTCACCATAACGGAGGTATTTGAAAATAGAGGGGCTATTTAAATTACCAGACAATGGGGGAAAAAAATTGGACAATTAAAAGGAAAGAATAAGAGCTAAATCACAGCGGAACAGTAACGACTGAACCTGAAATTGATGAGTTAATAAAAATACAACTTCATGAGTTTACGGAGGAGGTTGAACAACTACTGATAAAGAACAGCAGTATGAGAAAGTGAAGACAGCGATCTCAGGAAACCCAACTGTTATCAAAGGGCAAGGGTTCATTTTCCTCGGGGTTTATTTTTTTTATTACTACGATTAATTAGCAAAAATAGTCTAAGTAATGTTCCAGAAAACTCAAGCTTGACGGTGTTGAGGAGCATGATCACTGGGTGCTTGTCCAAAACAACAGGAGATAAGTCAAGTTAGAATCCATCGTGGTAGATGTACTTGCGCTGAAAATACTAATTAATAAAGGCCAATTTCACAGAAAACACGAAAAAGAGGCTGAAAAGCTGCAACTCAGCTGGCTCAGGATCTGAAATCGCACAAGAGATAACTGATAACGATAACCTCAAAGTGTAAACACGAATTTCGAAAACACACAGTGTGCAACGCTGCCAAATGCTACTAACACAGATGATTGGCAATCTTCTCAAGAAATTTAAAATTTCAATTTGTAAATAATTAAAAAAAGATTTGTAAAAATAATTTATGGACATCTGGGTCTAGAAATTTGAGAATGAGGTTTGAATAATGCTTTAAAACTGAGAACTTCCAATGTTGGTGTAAGATACTTTGGCAACGTTGCAGCAATTCATGGCGCGGAAACACATGTGCTTTCAAGTGTGAACCGTGAAGGCTCACGAAGGATTCTGGTCACGCAATCATGGTTTTGATCTGTTGCGCATGACCGCCATCGAGAAGCAGGTTGATCGAATTGATCATCAGTTGATTAAAATGTTAAAACATGCAGTTTAATGATCAAGAACTATAACAAAAAAAAAGCAAGAGCACTTAAAGGGCTGATAGCAGAGCACTTGGGTGCGTACTCAACCAGAAAAACATGCACGACAAATTTGTTTGTAAGAAGTTGCCTTCAGACTTTACTTTTTGAAAGAATACCAACTAGTATTTTTTTATGCGACTGCAGTGCAGTATATAAGAGATTTTAGATTACCTATCACTGCATTCAATGTAGCGGATAAGTATACTTTTAGTTCGAAACATCACTGATCAGGACAAAAGTATGTGTTTTCTCATTTGCCACTGATAGAAATCAGAAAATTTGTAGGGTCAGGATGATACATTTCATTTTCATTCTTTAAACGAAAAACTTTTTCAAAATAAAAAATAAAAATGTCCCATAACAACTCAAAGAGGCACCAGAGCTGTAACAGGTATCTCATCAAAAGTTTACAAATATCTCGGTTAACTTACGTTTCTCTTTTGTCCGATACAAAATCCCCACCGAAATTAGGTAAAAGTTTCTTACTGAAGAAACAGTTAGATAAAACTTGACATCAAAAACTGAAGTTTTGCCAAGCGCCAAGTTATGAATACCTATGATTTAGGCTTGAAAGTGAGTTAACTACAGTGGGCAAAAAAAAAATTGTAGCTATTCGCCTGGAGTTATTGCATATAAGATATATAGTCCAAAATTATTAGGATGCTCTTTCCGTTTCTAGGTGGATTCAATAATAAAATAGATCAATTTATTTTTTTTAAAGAAAAAAATCAATTTATTGAAAAAATTAAACAAACATTTTGCAAGTAGCACACAAAAAATAAGTGCAACAGCTGAGAAATTAAGAAATTTTCAGCTCTTCATTGTAATATTGAAATGCAAAAATTTCTCACCCCCAAAACTCAAGGATGAAAAATAGAGAAAAGGAAATCCTGGACGTTAGTAAATGATGGAAAACAGACTTAGATTTCATACATGATCGAAACCAGAACGTATAAGTAAAAAGGACCCTAAGGATGTCATTTTAAAGACATTTTTGGCTTTGCTGACCACTGACAGTTTTAGAGTGAACAAAGGTGATAATAAACTGAACAGACAGTTGTGAATGAATAAATACAAAAGCTGAGTTGTTCAACAGTTAAAATTGGATTACATTTTGCAAAAAGGAACCATTATTTCTGGTCTATTTTAGAAACAACATACATGCCATTGGTTTTCCTATGCAGATAAGTGCTTTTATGAGAGAGCCAGAAATAGTGGTTCCTTATTGCAAAATGTAATCCAATTATAACAAATATGTATTCAAATTGTATGATAAGTTTTCTTAATACAGCCGGCTGTCCACATAAGGTATACAAATTAATGATCCATTTCCATCATTGAAGAATAGTCCTATTTCACACGTCATTTATATAACATAGGCACTCACTTCTTTATAACTATATTGGTAAGCATTTCATCAACCTTTGCGTAGCGTATCAGTTATCAAATGTTCATGTTGTGAAAATGTTACATCTTTCAGTACATGGAAGGAGAAAGATTATTTGATACTATGAAGAACGCTTATTCCATTAATGAAGAATTATCTCTATTAAAAAATTCACTTAAGAGAACAATTAAAGTATTTCTCTTTGTAATGTTTGGATATGCTATTTAAAACTGTGAATTAAATTCTTCAGAAAAAATAAAGAAAAGAGCCCCTAAGTTCTCCAGATGGTTCATTTTATTCGAAGAAATTTGCCACTGTCTAAAAGTTCATACTCCTTTTCAGATCAGCACAGCAGCACTTATAAAATTGTTGATTAATAAGCTACTCTCAACGCATCTTTAACTGGTCGTATGTTCTCTTTATGTACAGAAAGAAGGTCTTCAGTGTAATATACTGATAAGAGATCTCAATTTATGTCTGAGAAAGAAGCCATAATTTGATCAAGTAAAACATGAGCGCAACAAATGAGTAAAATTTTAGGGGTAAAATGCCAAAAAAACTACTCAAATTTTGAGATATTTATCCTTTAAGATTAGGATGAAACAGCTGGTTTTTCCTGTGGTGTGCTGACCTGTGCAGTTGCAACTTCTGGGGTGCTGACCTGTGCAGTTGCAACTTCTGGGGTGCTCTCAGCCTGTGTTGGACCACTTGGAATGACTTGGGTTTTTGATAGAGGTTCTCTGGGGGGCATCCAATCTGGTATGATTTTATCGTGAACCCTCCATTTACCGTAAACATTTATAATATGCTTTTCAAACACAACATATTCCAGTACATCTTTCGCCACAACTTCACTTCCATACATTAGTCGACCGAATCTGTCATAAATTGCTAAGGTCTGAAAAAAAATAAAAAAATAATAATTACTTGCAGGATGAGAATGAAAAGTTTGTATTTTTCTTACAATATGAATTTACCTCACATAAAGAACAGTGCAAAATGATCACGAATCAACAATTTTTGAATAACTACATTTGGGCAATAAACTCTGTCATGTCTAGAAACTATTCTCATCAATCACAGTTGGAAAATCTAAGCATGATGCAAATATAGATAAATTGCGGTCATTTTTTAATTTAGTGGTAAAAAATATACAGGAAAGCATATATTTTTTTTTTTTTTTTTTTTTTTTTTTTTTTTTTTTTCAAATACCACACAAGTGGTAATCCTTGCGCTTCCAGTTAGAGCCCCTCCCCCCTCCGTCCCTACCATGTACCAGCCCCAGGCAACCGTTGTTTGAGACCATCAAACTCGGGTCGCCTAGCCGGGAATCGAACCCGGGACCTCCTGATTGTAGAGCCAGCGCTACAACCACTACACCACAGGAGGCCGACAATTTGTGTCAACATTTTGTGTCTAACCAGGTTTACCCTTTGTATGAAATAAAACGGTTTACCGGCCAAATGCCTTTTGGCAAGAGTATACCACCATATAAAGCTTAGTTTATCGTTGTACGTCAGAAAGGATGGAAGAATTTTTTTTCACAGGTGTCTAATAGGGCAAATCACACTCCAAGCCTATTAAAAAGGCAGGGTTAACCTTGCTCAAAGGATGGTTGTCATGACACTGAAAAACAGAGGTCATTATTGGAATCAACACTAAAAATTAACAAATAATTGGTTCAGAACTTGTAGGCAAATCTAGAGAAAAATACAATTTGTCAACAGGTTTTGTTATTATCCGAGAAAACTGATGGTACCGACCTGTTGAGTGTGAAACCGCACTGTTAGTTGAGCAAATATGTTGTTATCAGTGATAGCACTAGTTTCTCGAGCATGAACAACTTTGGGGGCCTCCAAGGATTTGATGAAATTCCAGCGAAATGTTTTATTGTCAATCCCTTCGACCATAGCTCCATAAGCATATTCAGTTACATAGTCCAATAATTTCTCTTTGTCCTTCCTGGATGATACATCAGAGACATGGTAGAAAAATTGCATGGATCATGAGAAAATCTTCACATAAAAATATCCTCTGTATGAGGTGTGCCTCATACTTAAAATAATGGAAAGAAAAAATATTTTTCATTCTACGAAAAAAGCTGTTTCAAGTCTTCCTGGTCATCTTCAGGTGGTCACTATAAACATTTTGTGATTATGCACTGCTAAACTGTGATATATATATTTGTGTACAATGACTTGAAGATGAGATGCAAAGCTTGTGGTTACTATCTACATTGAATAAATACTAATCCCTTCACAGATCTGGCTTACAAGAAAAGGAGCAAGTAAAAGGATCAATATGAGGTCTTACAAAATGCAAACAACTATTAAAGCTGACATCAATAGCTCTTGTTCGAACTAAAAATAACAATACACATCTTTTCAAGTCAAAATTTTTATTTTACAGCTGCATCTTTCACTTCTTTCTTGCGTTTGGAGTCTCTTGACAATCCATTAGCACGATAGTCTTTTTAAAATCAGAAATGGGGACTTGCGAGAGCTCATCAAAGGGTTTTAATTGGAAAAGTCAAGAACCCCAAATACTTTTTACACGAACTCACAAAATAAATTTTAAGGGCCTTAAAGAATGCCTTAAAACCAAACTTTTACCTTCCTACTTACTAGGTAAGTAGTGTTTGCATTTTGTAAGGCCTCATATTGATCCATTTACTTGCTCCTTTTCTTGTAAGCCAGATCTGTGAAGGGATTAGTATTTATTCAATGTAGATAGTAACCACAAGCTTTTTAGCTCATCTTCAAGTCATTGTACACATACAAATAATAGTTTAGCAGTGCATAATCACAAAATGTTTGTAGTGATCACCTGAGGATGACCAGGAAGACTTGAAATAGCTATTGTCATTGAATGAAAAATAACCCTCTGCTACGTTTGTAAATCATTTAAAAATAAAAGAAAAAAGCAGGCACGGACAGAAGTACCAAATTTAGTTAAAATCAAGAATTTCCCAAGATGTGGGGACAATTTATCCCAAAATTAGAAGGTACTCAAAGATTTGAAAGAAAAAAATTCAACCATACCCACAGACTTTTCAAGGTGTCATGAACCCTGCTATTGGAAGTATAATTGGTTGATGGGAAAACGAGAAAAATGATATCTCTGATCCATAAAATAGTTACTTTAAAAAAACATTATTACCCAAGTTTTATTGATTCAACTTGCCCTTAGCTGTTAATCTCAAGAACTGACAGAGCGTTAACTTTTAATCAAAAATCTTAAAAAAACTTACTCCGCTAAAGCTTGGTGTGCCTTGATATAGCAGTCTTGGGCTTCATCAACAAAATTTGGATACAACTCAAATCCATCTTCATATTCTCTTATTTTACGAACAGCTTTCCAACTGTTGGTCTTCTTTTTCAAAAAGGACAATTGTTGTGCAACACCCTAAAACATATTGAAAGTCGGAAAATTAGAAAATTTTAATGGCACGTGGTATAAAGGAGCTACAGAGTCAAGGAGCAATCTTGCTAGGGAATTTTGCAGCTCTATGCAAAAGGCAGGGGAACCTATTTTCATCTAACAAATGGACTGCATTTTGCAATTTGGACCTATAAATTCTGGCTCATCTGAAAAAACACTTATGTGCACAGGGAAATTAATGGCACATACGTTGTTTTTGAACCGGGCCAGAATTTATGGTTCTTAATTGCAAAATGTAGTCCAAATATGATACATAGACCTTAACTGCTGAGCTGATGGATAAGTGCTAATCACAAATGTGAAGGAGGAATGTGCAATGAAGCTTGAGACAACTCTTCAGCAATCTAGAGTTTTAGGAGACAGACTGTTTTTATCAATACCAATACTTGGACCAATTTTGCCTTTAAGGGCAGTAAGACAATAGATAAGCTTGTAGCATTTCATGATGGTGTATCCTTTGGGAAGATTTCATCTCCTTCAAAGTGCCTACGTAATGAGTTTGTTTAGTAATGTTCAATTCCTGTGTTTTTGAAAACTGGAGAGGCAAAAAGTTCACAGGAATTTCCCTGATTTTTATGAACAATATTAACCCACAAAAAACGAGCTCAAAATTGCATATTTAGAGCTCCCATTTAAACACACGTCGGCAGGGCAGTGGAAATGGCCGCCATGAGCGCCTGACTGAGAATGACTACACTGAGCATCTTCCTTCTGCTGCATCCTATAGTTCGCACCTGATCTGCCATGATAGCGAAGAGAGCAGTAAGTGTCAAAATTTCTAGTTTTAGGTAATTGAAATAAAATCGGTCGATTTTTAATCATCCAAGCAATTTCCAGGAGTCTTACGGATGATTGGTGGCAATTTGACAAGGTATGGAGGCTTATTTCAATAAAATTTTCTGGTTAGAAGCTTCTGAGCCCGCTTTCTCAAAACTTCATTTTGGCACTTCCTGCTCTCTTTGCCATCATGGCGACAATCCAGCCCGATGTCCCATAGACCTCGTGCGGACTACAGGTCGCGGTAGAGGTAAGTAGCCGAGTGTGGCCATTCTCCGCCAGGTGCTTAAGGCGGCTATTTTCAGTGACCCGCCGACATGTGTTTAAATGGGAGTGCAAAATACACAACATTGAGCTCATTTTTCGTGGGTTAATATTTTTAAAAAAAAAATCGGGGGTGAAAAAATTCCTGCCAACCCTCTGCACTCTCCAGTTTTCAAAAATGCAGGAATTAAGTATTACTAAATAAGCTCATTATATAAATGGTGCTGAATGAAAATAGAAATAAAAAATAAAAAAAGGGGTAAAATCGTGCAACTTACTTCCTTAGAGAGGACAGAAACTTTTCCATCACCTTCAGGAGGAACATATGATTCAAAAATACTCCTGGTGCACGTTAGAAACATATCTCGCTCTCGCCACGGGCGTGTGGGTTGTATACCTCTTTCCTTGAAAAACGATCTTACTTCTTCTGCTGACATATTTGGGAGATCTTTCATGTCTTTATCTTTATGAAAGTCTGGTAAATCTAATTTTTGGACCTGAAATAGACGAAATCAAGCTCTATTATTTCAACAGGAAGTCATTGGGGAGTTGAGGCACTTAAATAATATTCACTTCTCCTCTCCCTCTTAGAATCGAAAGTTGGAGTATTAGTCCATGAAAGTTGGAGTATTAGTCTTTTTATTTTCATCAATTGCGATATTTGATTACCTATATAGTTTCTTAGTGTCGAATGGTGCGAACTCTACGAGTAATAGGAATTCAGTAACATTTTAGAGATCTTGAGATCGAACAAGATTTAAGTTTGACAATTACCTTGAGTTTGATAGCTCATACAATTTTTAGATCAACTTCACAATTAAAGAGTTTTTGAGGTCAATTTTTTGGAGAAATTTACTCCCAAACATGTTACGACCAAGATTACCAAAAGTTCATTTTTTTTTTCTATGTTGCTTACCCACCTTTTCCCTTTGACAGAGGTTTATTATATTCTGACATAAAACACTTTTTTTAATCTGATCAATACACTATAGTTTTTTGCATTTTTAGAATAGTGTATTTTATTTGTCAGGGGCTAATTATAAAAAAAAATTATTTGTATATACTAAGGTACACACTTGGAAAAAGTTTAGCAGCTGTGAGTTGAAAATGTAAGGTACTGTGCTCTGTAAAAACATAATAGGTGGAGGGCAAAGCGCATTTTTTGGCGTCTGATTATGGTAAAGGCGTTGCCAGCCCTAGCCCTAGTGTTGTTTACATCGTATCAGTACCCAGTCTGCCGATTCTGTTACATTCCTTGATAACCTAACTCCTGGCTACTGCCAGCAAATAATTTGCACACCAATCAGTGTTGAGCCTAAAAATTGGGGGGGCTGGGCCATCATGGCGCCTAAAAAATTTGACAGATTGAACCTGCAATCGGGAAGCAGCGGTAGCGATGAAGAGCTCTCTATACGCACCGTTCGCAGCATCGCTATGGCTTGCATGCAAAACTTTAATTCGGCTCCTTAAAATTGGGCTTTCCGGCCAAGGTGGCGCCTAAAATTTTAGGGGGAAGGCAGAACACTATAACAATTTATTTAGAGTTTAAAAATCCATCTTTAGTAGCGCTGTTTTGGATTTTGCTCCTGTTGCTGGTATGGAATGTATAAAACTGTATGCAAGCATAATGCTACTTAAGTCCAAAAATTAGCTGATGCCATCAGTGTTTGTAAAATTTGTGGTTAGGTACTAATGTGCAACAGACTCTTACTAATATATTTACTTATATTAAAATGTACTTCTCATCAGTACTAGTACCACAGTACCACCTACAGCACAAGCTGGTTGAAATCCACGAAACAAAAAAATGAAAATGAATAAGTAAATTGCCATAAAATCGTTTGCTGGCAGTGGACAGAGTTGAGACCCACAAGAGGTAGGTCCAGAATTCAAGATGGGTGGACCCAAAATTGACACGATGAGCTCAGTTCAGGACCAGCAGCTCCTTGACGAAATATGAAATTGCAAGTATCTCTGTGCCAAACGATAATTCCTTATTGTTTTGCTGTCTAATTCACACATACTTCCCTTTCCTCTATGGAGCCTCCTTTACATCACAGTCTAGAGCCCATGTTGCCTGGTGTTAAACCAGTCATAGCCCATCTATATTCAGATTACTGGTGGGGTCAAAATTACCAGATATCCCACGGTCGATGCTGTTCAGAAATTCAAAAGTAAAAAGTAAGCTCGGAGCTAGATTAAATTTAAATACTTGCCATTGTAAGGATCAGTGACAGAATCTGATTAAAATACATACTGAATAATTGAACTTACTTTGAGGCCTCTTAATTTTTTCCATTTTGGATTCCAATGTTTAGTACTACGAAATCGCACTGGAATTATGGATATCAAGGGAACATTGGGCCTTGCGACAGCCACCTGTAACAATAATGATGGCTGATAGTTATAGATGTAAATATTGTGGGATGATTCCAAATATCTTGTGGCTGATTAGTACATGGTGTCACACTGCGCGGCTCATCTGACTATCAGATGTACACACTTAAGTAAGGGCTTTTTTTTTTATGCGGATCGCGATGAACATCGGTATTTTTTTATTTCGTTCCTCAGCCGTAATCCAAGCGTTCCGAGTGGATCAGGGTGGAATGCTGGATCGCTCTTTCGAGGTGGGGCGAGCTCGCTATCCAATGTGATCCTAACCTAATGCAAGGAACTTGCCGTCCCCAACAAATCAAAATAACAAATCAAACCATATTCCAAGTTTGGATTTTTTTATCACTTGGAACACTTTGGATCGATCCGGATTGCCCAGCATTCCGATTTAGTGCGTTCCACTGCGATCCACCTCGTTTCGTGATAAAAAAAAAGCCCGATACTACTTCCAAAAAAATGTTTCGGGCTTGTGTAGTTCCATTAGCATGAGCTATTCTCAGCTGAAAATTACTTCTTACTTCAGCCGTTAAGTATTGCAAACAGTATGTACTTTCAAGAAAATTATAAGGAAACAGTGATTGTCTTTTGGCCATTCCGGCGTTGTTATCCTTACCTTCAACAAATTTCGGCCGATGATAGACATGCTTACTGTATGGATGCAAATTTTTTGATAGGACCAAAAGTTCTGCCCGGTGAACGGATGTAAAACTATAGTTTACATATCTTCCAAGAAGATGAAGAACACACAGGCGGCTAATATAATCAAATTTGAGGAAATAAACGATTACAAAAAGGTGAAATGAGGTTGTTTTCGATACTTTGTTATGATGGTAGAGGAGAAGAGAGAACATAACCTAGAATATTTAGCATGTTCTTAGCGCTCTCTGTCGTCCGAAAGTGTAATTGCCAAAACAGGCTCTTTGATGTCAACATTCTTCTAACGGCGGATTTTCCGTGACTTTTATTCTAGTTTCCTCCTCGTTTTACGCTAATTTAACAATGGGTTTCCAAAACTTATGGTTCTCTCATCCTCGCAAATACGGCCAAGGCAGCAGATCATGGTAATTATGATTTTCATACCTTCGTTTCGCCGCGAGTTATTCCGCACGGCACACGTGGTTACCTTTGACACCTTCCAATGTCTCAGTTTCAATTTCTGTTTCCCTTTTAAATATCCCGTCTCGCTCCTCCACTCATCATTTTTCTCGTCCTCTCAATCCACACCTGGCGGCTAACACAGCAATCGCTCTGCAGAATCGTTTTCATTCCAACTGGGGCTGTAACTTTCTTATTAGGAAGGTTAGGACACTGACCTCCCGTGAATACATGAAAGGCTTTCTACCAACAGTATTTGTGGTCAAGCCTTGTTGCCCATTTTAAAGACGATGGGGTCCCTTGAATAGTAACTTTCATCCCTTTCCAATCGAAAGTTTTAAACGCATTATGAGTACCCTTTCTTCAACACTCATTCACCTGGCGCTGTAGCGTTCTATTGGTGGAAGCCTGCTGTTTCCCACTTATTCTAAACAACGATGCTAATCACTGTGTGATCTTTCCACTTCATCCATTACACATCTACGCCCTTATATTCGCACTGATGATGCAGAATGGTCAATTCAAATTTGAATCGTCATCTTTCATTAATGTCATTCAGTGAGAATCCGACCAATCATTCGGTATTTGATAACAGCTGTGATGAAAAGAACTAGAGATGGGTGTGAAAGATATGGTGTGCCTGTGGAAGCTGCATAAGAAATAATGTGAAAGTGGGCGTGACTCCTTTTAGTAAAATGGGAAAGCGGAAATTTTAATAATTAAGTAGGAACTAAATGACAAAATATGGTAAATCATGAGCCAAGGGCATGCAACAAGAACATTGTGGCCTCGTCTCATGAGTTACATATCCCGGGCTGTCGTCCCCAGTCCCAATCATTGAAGCTGATATCACTGGTGCTCTTTATTTCTCATTGCCCTGAATTGATACGCACATTCCTTTTTTCTCACCCGTCTCCGGTTCCTTTTAACATAAATACGTCCATCCAACCATTTTTCACTGATTGCTCCCCTATCAGGACAGTCTGTGTGCATTGTGCATTAACAATCAAAGGCGGCATTTTCTATTAAGGCATTAACATTGCTATGTTAGTAAGATTGTGCAACCTTTACGTTCCAGTGCAATAAATTGACTGGAAATAGATCGATTAATTTAATTTTTAAGGGTAATTTCTTCATTTAATCAACATTTCATTGGTGCACAATTAGGAACTGTCCACTAGATTTATCTTTCAAGATTAAAGAAAATTGATTGATCACAGCTATCTGTTAGAAAATTAAGTGGGCGAGAACTGTACTGCTGATTAATTTTTTATTTTGTAAGATTAATTCCAATTTCAATCTTTCTATTGAGTATTTAGAAAATCTCTTATCTGTTTACTTAACGTATCGTCTGATTTCTTTTAATCTCTTTTTTCAGCCGAGCCTGTGCCAATGGCCATGGTCTGATCAGGAAGTATGGCCTGTACTTATGCAGACAGTGCTTCAGGGAGTACTCTCACGAAATTGGATTTAAGAAGGTAAGCAATTACCTCTATTCTTTCTGCTCCAGGAGTTTACATGACTAGCATCCCAGCTGGAAGTGATACCTAATTCACATTTTGCACAGGAAATTAAAAAACTCCCTTGAAAAAATGTATTCTTGGTCCATTGAACAAATATCAAACAGATTCAGACACTGTTTACTCCATGGCACTATGACTTCGCCTCAACTTTTCGAAAATTACTACCAATATATGGAGTGAACAAATTACGAGTAATCCTAAAACTTAGGGTTTAAGTACTCTCTTAAAATCTCAAAATTTAAAAACTGTTTTCTTTTCAATTTTGTCTCTGATTTTTGATCTGTCATAGATCAAATGCCTATCTCATCATTGTTGAGTGATCAACAGCATCTAGCAATGATTTTCGTCTACATGTTCCAATGCATTTTCTTTTAAATTGTTGAGTTTTCTGCATTGAAGAGTACCCTCTCTTTAAAACCAGAAGACCAGCAACTACTCGCCTAGTCTGTTTCAGATAACTTTTCCCATTTCAGTGAAAACACACCAACCAGATTGGGAACTTGAATCAAAAAAATATTTACATTTTTTGGCAATTCACGGTTTTTAACTTTGCGCTTAAGAAGGTTAAGGCTGCCCATGAGCCTCCTCTTGTCAGATGCCCCCCTCTTCTGCATAGATTGTTCAATAGCATGGCAGCACTGTAACTTTCATGCATGCTGTCATTTGGCATGGCATTACTTGATCAATTCCATAGAAGCATCTTTGGCAACAATCGACCGAACCTTGCTTTAGAGAACCTAGAGGAAACCTTGAGACAGGAAATGTGCCTGTCGCTCTTGCGTATGCTTTCATTTTCTTGGAGACAAAAATATTACAGAATTTCTCATTTATTTTGTTTCTATCAGCAGTAGGCAGTGTTCGAAACTCACCTTTGAGTTTTAGGAGCCATGTGGCGCATCAAGCCCGATTTTTAGGCGCCATTGAAGATTTTTTAGGGGCCAAATTGACTTTTTGCCTATAAATTATGGCGCATTTAGTGAGAAGTTAGACGCAATTTGTTTTTGAACAGAAATAGTAAGTAGCTGTAACTTGGGGAAGACAAATGCACAAATGATGAAATCGTGAAGAATAGAAAAAGCTTTCACTTGTAGTGCTGAAAATTTCGATTAATCACTGAATATGAAAATTCAGATTTTTAGGGGCTATGTTGGCGCAGAGCCTTCATTTTTTAGGCGCCATGGCTGATTTTTTAGGCTTGTTGGTGCCTGTGAGTTTCGAACACTAGCAGTAGGTAAAGAAAACATTAATTGTTTTATAAAATCCTTGTTTCCTATTTTAGGAGGTGGGATATAAAAATATTAAAACTAATGAAATAAAAAGGCAGTTATTGTTTCCTACAGTGTTCCCTCTTAATGTGGTACTAAACCATTTCGCGGGGAAATCAAAGCCAAGGAGTTTCAAAAATCAAAATTAGAGTCAAAATTATTGTTGAGCTCTAATGCGCACCAGTACGAAACTGAGGGAGGAGAGTGTTCAGCTCAGGCAGTTTGCATAGGAATATTAATGTATTATACTCTCCTCCCTCAGTTTCGTACTGGTGCGCATTAGAGCTCAAAAATAATTATGACTCTAATTTTAATTTTTGGAACTCCTTGGCTTTGATTTCCCTGCGAAATGGTGTGGACCCAGCACCATTTCTCCACTTTGTTACATACAGTTTCGGGCCACTTCTTAGTGTTTTTTTTTTTTTCTTCTTCTTGTGTAGTACTAAATAGGTAATTGAATCTGATTCCAATTGGTCTTTTTCTTGTTTCTGTTTCAGCTTGATTAAATCTATCATCAATGGCTACTAAATTCCTAATCGAAACTTTTTCCTCCTCTGTCTATGACCCCTCTTGTAATGTAAGTTTGTAAGTCATGTTGATCTTTTAAAATGTTTTTTAACAAAATAAATGGGCTGACTCTTCTGGCTACACTCAGTTCTCACTTAATTCAATCCTACCAAGTCTTAACTTCTTAAACTTTTGGTATTCTAGGTATTCTTTGATGATTATTCTCATTGAAGTAAGAAAGTAAAAAAGCAGTAGTTAATTCTCTTGTTTCAGCAGCACAACCATATGGGCAGAAAGCTCCACCCTTTCCTACCAAATTAAATTGTGTTCTTTTATTTGTCTCCTATGAAAGTAGGTAGAGTCCATCCATCAATGGGCCCTCTTTTTTGTAGAGCAACAAGGTCCAATCATGAACATATTTCAACATGTCATTCTTTCTAGAAATTGGCAAGGCTGCTTACATATATTTTCTGTAACGTAAAAGCAGATGGATGCACATTCTATTTTTTCCCCATCAGGTGAAATTGTGCTAATCATCGGTAAATACTCATGTTAAAATAATCTGGTATCCAAATTATATCAATTCATTTTATGGAAAACAGGGAAAGAGAAGAGGGATCATTATAAAAGAAAATAATTTATTCACAGTTCAATTTTGAGCTTTTTTTACAACTTAGGAAGGTGCACTGCTGAAGTAAACTTACGTACTTGCTACAATTCAGAAATTCCATTTACTAAATGTGACTCAATGGACTTAACGACCTGTTGAAATTGTTCAGGGTTGTGTTGAAATGTTCAACATTCATGAATAAGCATGTAAGTCATCAGGCAATACCAATGAGGTTATGACAAGCGCTATTCGGCATTGGATAATTCTATTTTCAAACAGTGCCTACCAATGTCAGTCAGCACTGTTTTACACATGCACACTGAGTTTTACTTCAGCAGGACGTACAGAGCTTGTATAATATTTTTTTTTTACATACAAACCTTAACTAATTTGCTTGTAATATTACAATTAAATACACTACGTACAACTATTTACAATGAGAGAGGTTTCTGTTCCTCCCTTGAATGAAGTAAGATCAGAATGTTGTATCTGTAATTCATATCATATTCGCCCATCACTCGGAAGGACTGTCCCTGTTTTTATGGATAATCCATTTCTAAAGCTCTGTGATCTAACCAAGTCAAACATCAAGTTGCGCAAACATTTTATAGGATTAAATTGCAACTCTCACTAATAAGTTTTGTCTTTGTTTGAGTTTCAAATAGAAATTATTTACAGTCCTGAAAGGAGAAAAAATGAGAATAATTTCAAAATGCATCAATAGTGACCGGCAAGCACTTTATCCTTTGGGATGCAGACGTGTGACCAAAATGAGCATACATTTCTCATACAAGGCTTCTAATTAGACTACATTTTGCAATTAGGATCTAAAATGTCTAGCTCATCCGTAAAAACACATACGTGCATAGGGAAACTAATGGCACATTTGTTGTTCCTAAACTGAGCCAGAAATTGTAGTTCCTAATTGGATCGGGACGCACATTTTTTCAAATGTCTTAAAGGGAGCTGTGAGCTCTGCTGATCTATGTTCCACAATGTAGTTCTTTACACCTCTGAGATCCAAAAATTTTAGGCATGTTCTGTCTGGCACACAGAGAATATTTCTCAACCAAACCAACGTCTATTTCTTCCTTGCTGTAGAAAAAGAAAAAAAAAACGAAAAATAAACAACAGATTAAAATGACAACCAGAGGAAAGGAATTAAAATGTGTGAGATAACCACCCGACGAGCCAGGTTGGTACAGGCAATTAATTTGAATGTTGGGTCTCCTTTTTCAATAATTGGAAAGATACAAACTTCATTGAAGTTAGTTCATAGCACCTTGATGTGAGGGAAAAATTTCAAAAGATATGAAACTAACTTAGAATGAAATATTCCCCTTAACTGAGAAAGGAGATTTGCGCACTTATCTGTGTGCCTGTTTTTAAACATAATATAATTTATCTTTACCCTTAAAAAGTTTAAAGTTCGGAAGAAAACTGATCCTTTCAAGTAGGTAAGTATTGACTTTAAAGCCTTCTGATTTTCAGATTTTGCCTTTTTTTCCGTGTATGTAGAATTTTGAATGAGAAAGAGTAGTTAACCTTCGAAAGACACTTCACATCAACTGCACTTACCGGAGTAGCTGATGAAATTAAAGCCAGAAGTGATTTCTTTGGTGGTCGGCAAACTTTTCGGTCACCCTCTTGACAACACAAATTTGGGAAACAGTCAAAAGTTGTGCGACACAACTTTGGGTAGAGATCATATTTCTTAGGCAAAGGAGGCGTACATTGCATGTAAGCTACTGCCGATTGAAGGGCTGGAAAAACAAGTTAAGAATTTCCTCGGGAAATCAGCCAAATACACAAATACCATTAATAATTGCAGGAAACATGTTCGATCAAAACTCTTTAAAAATACCTCAAGTTCAATTCATCAGTTATCTTTCATCAATTAGTTATAGCTCGTTTCATGAATTCGGCTTGTCATTTTTACCTATCTTTTCTCTATTATTTTCATATTTATGTACTCTCTTAGTGCAGGGATTTGAGTGTCGCCAATTTACTTTACCATTTTCTTTCAAGACTCAGTTCCAACATTATTTTTATTCATCATATAATTTAATTTTGCATACAAGAACCTGACCACTTGGTACCCAGAGTAATTAAACCTTCGAGGATTTTTAAAAAATTTCTTAGATCGTGACTGTTCTTAGGGAACAAAGTCATACTCTATGGATGGGCTAAAACACTTCCTCTGAAGTTCAGAAGAAATTATTTTATCAAGTCGGGTTGAAAAATTGAAACTAGTGTTTTGGACGGAGGCCGTTTTTAATTTTTCCAAAGGAAAAGTTGCGATCTATCTAGTTCATTTTTGTGCCAATAGAAGGTGTCAAATTGCATTTTGAGCTGCATTTATGAGCTTTTTCTCAAAAATACTTTATTTAGACTGCAAAGTTTATACCATCATAAGTCTGGTTTGGTTCAAAATTTTTTATCTTTTCTCATATGGAAATACTTGGAAAACATTTTTTTCAGCAGATCTAATTGCTAAATTTTGAGTTGTCCATCGTCAAGGTCCATTATCCTTTGAATGGTCACTAACATAGAATATTGCAATGTACCATTAGGATAGCAAACTTACAAACTAAAGTGCTGTGAATCCACTCGAAGTTTGATCCTGTTCGGATGTATGAAATATTAGATTACCTACTTTTAGGACCTCATAAAGAATTTTTAGGGTGCCAGCAGTAGGTATGGAAAACCGGAAAAGTCAGGGCTTGCGGCGATCGGGGAAGTCAAGGAATTTAATGCGTTCTGCAGAAGTGAGTAAAATTTACAGGAAAAAATCTAAGTTGAAGTTTTATTCGAATGTCAGGGAATCGGACAACTTAAGAGTCATTGGATCGCATTCAGGAAAAAGGATCCAGCGCCATTACAGCAGAAGTGAGTGTTTTCAATCGTGCAAATTCTTCTTTACTTTTAGTAATACTTATTAAATATACAGTATTTAAATCTACTCAATTATTTTCCTTTAAAATTAACAAATTTTTTGATGGTAAGCAAAAACAATATGCTACCCAGGAAGATTTCTTGGATAATTCTGAAGATGTGAAACTTTTAAAACACTGTAATTGCGCTGGTTCCTTATTGCTGAATGCTATCCATTTGTATTTCATCCAACATGGATTGCACTTGGCAAAAAGGAACCAGCGCGATTACAGTGTTTTCAAATTCACGCAACTTTTTGTTTTCTTTTGAAAATACTTATCAATGTTCAGTATTCAATTTTACACAATTATTTTTTTTAAAAAAAATTAACAATTTTTTTTAAAAAAGTTAACCATTTTTTGGTGACAGAAAAAACTATTTGCTATTCCAGAAGATTTTCTAGATAACTATGAAGAAGCAACATATTTACAACATTGTAATGACGCTATGGTTCCTTTTTGTTAAATGCAATCCAAATGTTGAGGGCGATTTCCAACCTCTCAAACTTACGTGTGGATATTGCCTTGGGAGCAGGGAGTTTTTCCCAAAGGGGCAAGGGTGTTCGGCAGTACCGATGTGACAGATCCTCACTCTTGCAGCAAATTCGAGGCCAGCACTCCCTATCGCTCACGCATTTTTGAACTGGGAACACTTCTGGAAGCGGATCCGTCGGACAGTCTCGCGGAATGAAACCTAAACCCGCTGAAACAAAAAAAAAATATTAAGATTACTTAACACAAAACTTTCATCTAATGTCATTTAACTTTCTCATCCCATAATCTTTTGTTTTAAGAGATTATTTCTCGTGAGATCGTAAATCAGGGTGTCTACAAGTCCGGAAATAGTACTGATTTTTCTAGGGCGGTCCGGAAGTGCTGTCCAAGAGCGGTAATTTCGCAAGACAGTCCGGAATTTTTTTCATTTTTGTCGCAATTTGAGCGGGAAATTCAAATTTTTGAAATTTCTCGAATTACGTCAGTTGAAGGAATTTTTCTCTTGAGGAGGCGCTGAATTTCTTGGGAATGTGCCGAGAAAAGTACTATAAAAGAACTGATTTTTGGCCAGCCTGTTCTAGTAGACACCCTGTAAATGAAATTTGTCAAAAAAGAAAACAACAAAAAATTCAAATACTTCTTACGTGCGTGTGTCGAAGATGTCGTTGGGAAGCTGAACTTATCAAATTCATCGTCTGGATAGTATCGTTCTGTCTCTGTTTCAACTGAAAAATTTTAAAGAAGGGAGGACGAATATTAATTATAATTATCATCTAATTAGGACTAAAAATTTAAGCAACGGTTAGTGCTAGTTACAGACGAAAAACGTAATTTCCAACCGAAGGCTCGCGAAGATGCGAGAATTTTGAGCTTCTTTAGAAACGCCTTCATTTTCGCGTGATGCAGAAAATTGTACTGCTAAGCTAGCGTTATTGCCCACTCAAGTCATGCTTTCGCCCATCCGATCTGAGTGAAGAATTTCAACATATTTTAATTTTTTTGCCCCCTTAAAGCTAACGATAAGAAAAAGGGAACCTCAAGTCAAAAACTGAAATTTTGATGCTGCAAAGTTACAAAATTTGATAGTGTGAAGCAAAATGAAGGCAAAGGACTATGTTTCTTCTACCGTTAATTCGAAACTCGACCATGTAAAAAATGCAGCAGGATTACCGGCCGCGATCTGGAAAAGTTAGGGAAAGTCAGGTAATTTACATAAAAAGCGGGGGACTTAAATGTGTTACGCGTTTAGCAGAGGTGAGTGATTTAAATGAAACAAATAAAAAGTGAAAGTTATTTATTCCAACGTCAAGAAATCCGAAAATTTTGTTGTCATGGAAACGCAAAAATAGCCAGGGAAAGTCGGGGAATTTGGAAATGCAGAAATTATGGCAACCCTGTTAAAATGTTTTTTCGGATTCGTTGGAAATTGTGAGAAAAACCAGAAAAGCCCTCCGAAAATTTTAAGAAACAATTCATAAGTTTTATTTTTTTTTTTTTAAAAAAAAAAAAAAAAATCCTACTTGATCGAAGAAACCTTGCCAACATTTTACATGTTCGCACGCGGCGTTCCTCCTCAGTTATTTTTTGTTCTCTGCCATACCGCCGTGCTAAGGAAAAACGCCGTATGAACATTCGAGAGTTGCCGAATTTCCTCCGATAACGTTTTCATTTTCGAGGAAAGCTATGAATATTTTTCATCGAAATTTTCGGACACTCCAGATCAACTAACGAACAAAATTCTCCGAAAAACTGGAAGAAAAATATTCACACATTTCCCCGGATATCAATAATCTGTCAGAGGAAATTTGGCAACGTCTGATGGCTCATACGGTGTTTTTCCGTAGCAACCCTTGCGTTGATTGCCCCTTCAGCGTCGGCAAGAGGCATCATCGAGTGTCTAATCAAAGAGCTCCGACGCCACTTAATTAATCTCGAGAAAAAAATGAAGTCTGAATGGGTCAGGGCTGGAAGGCACATCGCTCCCGTGTACTTACTCGGATTCGTTGAGGTGGGTGTGGTTGTCATGAATTGATCGCCCCTATCTGTGATCGGCGCCTCCGTGTTTGGCTCACCTGGAATTGTTTGTACAAAGATATTATAAATTGAATGAACGAATACGAAAGGCTGATCCTATCAGTTCGTCCAACTTTCGCGCGTGTTGCCAATCTATGCAGAACTCTGCCGTGCCAAGGAAGAACGCCGTATGAGCCTTCAGACGTTGCCGAATTTCCTTCGATAAAAACCGAAATTACAGGGAAAATTGTGAATATTTATTTCCAAAATTTTTAGACGATTTCGTACGCAATTTAATCTAAAATATGTGAAAATTGCAAAGAGAAATGTGCACGAATGTCGTCAAAAATGCGTGTTTTATCCGGAGAGATTTGGCAACTCTCGAATGTTCATACGGCGTTCTTCCTTAGCACGGCAGAACTCGTGTCGAATCGTGGCCCACCTTGAAAATCGTCCCATCGACCTTTTGGTAGCGCGGGACGAAGCCGTGAAGCTGAATTTTGTCGGTACGGGAATGGAACATCCTCCGATGATCCGAAACTGCGCCGCTGCACGGTGGGTCGAGTCAGTAGGAGAGGTCGGACAAAATTTGGAACCTTTAAAAGCTCATAACTACTTCGATTATTCAAACTTTGAGGTTCTAAAAGTGGTTCCATTGGTTTCCTCGTAAAATTTTCTGTTGGGAGCATTCCTTGATATTTAAAACGTGGCGATTTAAATATCAAAATTTGCAGTTTTAGTCAAAAACTTCATGTCCGACCTGTCTGATTGACTCGATTCACTGAGCGCCAGCCGATCAGAGATCCTAGAACATACTTAAGTATAGTATCGACTCATCTTAAAAGGAAACGGAAGGGCACCTGTTTTTTCTATCAAAATTCGGAGTGGCATCTTGTGAGGAAGGACGATCTTGTATGAGCACATAGACGTTGCAAAAATTGCTCTGATTAGAATTGTTTATTTTGGAGATAAGTTATGTGAATGCTTTTTCTTGAAATTTTCAGATGCACCAAGTAAAATTGCTAGTGGAGTTTTCAACAAATTTCAAAGAAAATGTTAAAAACATTTTTCAGAAATAAGAATTTTACCCTCTAAAAATCGTGTCAATTTCCTGATATTCATGCAGTCTTTTCTCTCTTAGCTTGGTGCAAATGAAAATTCGGGATTCGGTAGGGAACGAAAACTTTCCGGAAAATTCAGGAAATTTTAAAATCCCAAAAATACAGTTACGCATAGTTCCACTTAATATCTCGTCACCTTCCAGGCAAAGTATCACAAGCACCATGCGACGTTTAAAAATTTCCGCCGTCATTTTATTTTTTTACAGAGAAATTGTTCAACGAAGCTGTCCGAAAATTTCACTGAATTTTTTTTGTGCTGCCGATAAAATTTAGTGAAATTTCCAAACAGATTCAACCAACAATTTCTCAGTAAAAAAATAAAATGACGGCGGAAATTTTTAAACGTCGCATGGCGCTTGTGATACTTTGCCTGGAAGGTGACGATCTGTGTAATGAACAAGAGAGGTTTTTTTTTTCCAACTCTCTGTGCTCGAAAATATTTTTCACGGTAAATTTTACGACGGAGCTATAGGTAAAGTCACGTAGCCAGATGCAACTATTTGTACTTCATGACTCTTCTCTTGCGCACACCAGGAAGTATAAGCTTACAATTGAAGGCGTTTTTCTAGGTGCCTGCGCCCGCACCTGCAAGCCAGTGCCGCGCAGGAAGGATAAATAGCTTTTCTATCTTTAAAAACACATTTCTTGCATTCTAGAATATTCCTTTTCCTAATTGCTTGAAGTTTTTCTTATGTTCGGAGGCCGCCTTGTCTATCCAAAAACAAGAGGAAACGTCACGTTTAAGTCGAACGAAAACAAACCGAGGACTTCTGCATGTCCGTGTGAAATACTAGAGACAGTGAGAGCAGTCATGGGGTCCAATTGGACGTATTTCTGCCTAACGGAACTATGTGCATTATGCCGTGAGCCCCGTTATGCATATATTCTAATGGGAATCAGGGCTCATGTCTTAATGCACAGTTCCGTTTGGCAGAAACACGTCCAATTGTGACTCACCGGAGTTGTTGTCTCCGAGCACAGAGCTCCCGTGTTTTGTGTTTTCTGTCCGGTCGCGGCTGGCCAAAGAGTGCTAAAATATTCAGACACGGCCAGCTCAAAGCTGCTTCTTCTCTTTTCCATCTCTTTTCCCTCTCAAATTTTCAAACTATTCGAGCTCTTGGCTTTCTGTGAAGGTAGACTGACTGAGCTCCGCATATCGCCCACGTTTCGATATTTTCTAGAACGAGTGATATTTGGGGCTAATTTTAGTCCGTGGTTTAATAACTGTGTTCACATTCATCTAAAAAATCACGACTTGAAATTTTGACCCATTGTTTTTGAGGGTAGGAGTAGGTACTATCAAATGATCAGAACCGAAAATAAATATACGTAATTTTGACTACTTAGTTTTTGAAGCGGGAAGTCCAGAGTCCCTTCAATTAGTGACCAGGCAACAGACACTACACTCCGATACAGTTGCAATCACTTCTCTGTTCTCGCACTTTATCGCAACCTCGCGAGTTACGATTTTTAAGTACATAAGCTAAGGTTCGGAACAGACCCTATAACAAGCTTTCACCTTAAGTCTCATTTTTCTATACTCCATGATAATATTTGAACTATGCTTAAGGATCCATGTAATTTAAATCGAATGCAAAGGAACTAAGTGCGTAGGATTTATTTAAAAGCTCCTTTTAGCACAAATTCGACCAATTTTTAAGTGAGGAAACGGCAATGCAGAGGAACGAAAACATGACTCGAATGTCCTCGTGTAAGCTCGTGCGAAATAACATCGCTTGTTTCACGTAAAGGCGTATCTCGATATCCGCATGAACCCCAAGGTGCACGGATTTATGTATAAAACAGGGCTCACGTATTAATCGAGATCCGCTCTTTCATCAGAGGGGCGACGATAATAGAGACACGATGGTTGCATCGGATTCGTTGTCGGAGACGGTGACGAGGCGTGAACGGTCGATTATCGATTTTTCCCCATTCGAAGCTATGGTAAATAATCGATTATCATGGTGTTCCCTGTTTATCGATTTTATTCTGTAGGTTTAAATGGCAGATACATCGATGTATCGCAAAGCACGCTTCACCGCTGGTCGGAGGCACGGCACAGAGCTCCCGTTCATGTTTCCGTTGGTCCAGCGCGTCGCCTTGTGTCTCGTTTGTCGAAAAGTGCTAAAATATTCATACTCATCGCGAGCCCCAAGCGGAAGGGGGGGGGGGGCATAAACGGCTACGGGCGCCTGGGCGGCATTTCGATAGTGAAACTACCAAACCACGTATCTCGGGTTGCGGCGTCGCAGGGTTCCTGTTATACTGTCTGGTTTAAATGGAGTCTTCTCAACTTCAATTCTTAAAAACCCTCTTGATTTTTCTCTTCTTTGCACTGGGAAAAAACACATTGGATCTAGAGTCCAGACTCTTAACATTAACAAGAAAAAGTACTCTTGATTCAATCGGATTTTTGCTTAAATCAAGAACCAAGCCTCTTAATTTGAATGGATTTCCTTTTGATTTAAGCAAAAATCTGATTGAATCAAGAGTACTTTTTCTTTTCAATGTTATCAAGAGTTTGGACTCTGGATCCAATGTGTTTTTTTTCCAGTGTTGCGAAAAAAAATTCTGGAAAATTTCAAGGAGAGATAATAATTTGCTCTTCTTTTAAAAAATGAAACAGGAGTGGAGATTTCGAAACACCGCAAACGAGATGCGTGGTTTTGGATTTTCACCGTCGATTTGCATAAATTTTCAGTTCACGGCGGCCTCGGCCTCTAAGCGCCATTTAGCCACGAACATCACCAATTCGCTTTAACATCCCGATCTGACGAAATAACTGCAGCGGTGCGGCGCCACCCGCACGTCGTTGACGTCGAAGGTGCACCACGGTTTCTATCATAGCACGATTGGGCAACGTTACTTCGGATTTTGATCCAATGTTTCTCTATCTTTGGCTCACTGTGCCCGTGTATTCAGCAATTATTCAGCGATGCTAAATTTGAATATGCTCGAAAAAGCTTGAAATTGATTGAATTCGACAGGGCTTTCCTTATTCATTTCATTTGCCTAACCGTAAGTTGAATGCATCTTCATCACCGCATTGATCCTACTCAGAGCCCGCAGATATATTAATGTACTGCCGTGTTTAGTAAAAACGCCGCATGAGCATTCGAATGTTGCCAAATTTCCTCTCAAAAATATTAATTTTTGAAGAAAGATATGAATATTTTTCCCTGACATTTTCAGACTTCATACGTACATCAATTTACGCATGAACACCCTTGAAAAATCGCGTAAGATATATTCACAACTTTTTCTGTTTGCAATGAAGATGTTGCATGTGTGAGGAATTTGCGATTTGACTGTTGATTCTTTTGTAAAAGCTCGCGAGAAACACGATGGTGCCACTGGTTTACAGCATTACACGAGCGAAACACGAACGTGACGATATGCCGCAAAGACAACGCCTGGGATGCAACTATTCGAGCTCCATGGATGCGCGTGTTGCATGTTCAATAGCTGAAGGCGCTCTAGCTTTCTTAACGCCTCTGTCTCGCTCTCTTTCTAAATGCCAACGCCTAGATGCAATGGAGATGTTGAATGTGTGAGGAATTTGCGATTTGATTATTGATTCTTGTGTAAAAGTTCGCGAGAAACACGATGGTGCCACTGGTTCTCTCTGAAATCAACTCCCAAGCTCAAAAAAAGCTCTCAAGTTGAGGCCAAAATGGAGGGGATATCCCACGTTATCCGGAGAGTCCACCTCTATATCAATACAAACTCTCCATGTAAAGATAGGGAGCAAATCCATTGACAGGGCTGCCACTTTATTTGGGGACTCCAAAACTGAAAACACGGCATCCCTCTGAATGTATTTGCTCCCTATATTTGCATGGAGAGTTTGTCTTGATGTAGATGTGGACTCTCGGGATAGCGTGGGATATCCCCTCCATTTTGGCCTCAACTTGAGAATTTTTTTCGAGCTTGAGAGTTGATTTCAGAGAAAACCAGTGGCACCATCTTGTTTCTCGCGAACTTTCACATAAGAATCTAAACAGGCAAATTGCAAATTCCTCACACATGTAACATCTCCATTGGTCGCAAGAAATTTACAAGCCTGATGGTCCATACTGCGTTTTCCCTTAGGACGACAGTAAAGCAATATCAATTTGTTCTCATGTAGACTAACTCGCCTTTAACGACACGCACCAGAGGAGGGGGGTCAGGGGTCTCGATAGACAGTGCGGAGTGCGGTAGGAGCGAGGTGAGCGACCTTGCAAAATTTCATTTTTTCACGCGGATGAATAATGGAGCCCGGATCGATGCTCCAACACTTCGACAGTTATTTAAAAGGCCTGCAAAATAACCTGGATTCGGGTCGGCCCGCACCCGCGACATTGACGAGATGAGCCGCCCCGAGCTCCAACCACCGCGGAAGACAGCAGTAAGTACGTTTCGGTCCACACCTCGGAGCGCGTATGGGTGAGCCATGAGCGCGGCTCACGCGGGAACGCACTTACTGTTGTCTTGCGTAGCACCGCAGTGATGCGCAAAGCGCGCTCCGACCTCCGACACGCATATGATTAACAACTTTATCAACGGACGCGCCAGAATCTATGGAAGCTCGTATTTTCGTCTTGGAACTTGCTGCATTACTGACGCTCCATCTAAGGAGTCAGCCTCTCGCCATGCACCCTGGCACGCGTGCAGTAGCTTGCACGCGCTCGACGGGAAGGATTACAATGGCATGCTTTAATCTATTTTGATGCAGTGGATTGATAGGAAGGGTTAGGATTAATATCAGCAGTTCTTAAACTTTTTGGCGTGCGAAAATTCCGTAGGATCCGGGCTCCCTTCTAACAGGGTTGCCACAGTCAGGGAAAATGACGGAAATGTCAGGAAAAATGATCAAGTCACCTTTTTTTGCTTTTTAGAACGGGATGAACGTTTCGAACGAAAAATTTTGTCTGAAAACTATTTCTAATTACGTGTTTTTAATCAGCTGGCATTTCTTCAGTTGTCAGGGAATATCACCAAAACGTGTCAGGGAATTTAATCTTTTAAATTCTGTGGCAACCCGTTTTAAGTTGCAGACCTTTTCTTAAAAATGTGCAACACATCGTGTTACCGAAGAGGGCACCCTGGCTACATAATCTGGGGAGTATAATATAGCATTGTGAAGATAGGGATTTATCGATCAAACTCATTCGATAACGATTCAACATTCAACAATCAACTCGCTGCCAGGTATAGCTGAATGACTTTCGTCCAAAGAGGACAGGTAGAAGTGCTAGTGAGTTCTCTGCCGAAATTGCTCGTGCGTCATCTCCGTGACGCATCCGTAAATTCCGTAATGATCGCGGATTCGTTATCGGCGAATTAACGAGGATAGATCCTTAACCGTTTACTATCGACACCCATCATGCGCTTTCGAATTCGCGATGTCAAAACGTTTGTCCAAACTCGCGGATCTCCTCCGAAACTATTTGGCACTGTTGCCAATTCGACAGAAAGTTTAAATGTCGGACGTCATCAAACGGAGAACCGATCCTCAGCTGGTGGTATTTGAACGAAAAATAACACCTGTCTCAATCGTGAATTGACCCCTTTGACCCATGAAAATACATGCATTACAAGGCTCATGTCACTATGGGGATAGTTATTTTTTTATTGAATTGACTCAATGGGATTGATACATCCAATTCGATGTCTAAAGTCGAAAAATGCGTATCTCCAACACTGCGGTGTTTTCAATTTCCGTTCATGCATGTTGTTTTTGGAAAAGCCGAAAAGTACCAACCGTTCATACAAAAATACTCCAAAAACAAATTGTTAGGAGATATTTTGTTTTGTTTTCTTTTAAAAATATTAAACATAATAGTAGATTTTTATCACTTCAATGGAGATACGCATTTAGCCCAAACTCCAGGCAGAAAGTCAATAATTCCATTTCGTTTTTAAAAACTGAAATTTTACATGACCCTAAGGTAGAAAATCACCAAAATATGGTTTTGGTATATTATTTCATGGTAGCTATTTTCTAGAATGTTCAGCTCTGAATGAAACATTTATCTTAAAACTGATATATTCATCAGAATATTGCTGATTGTTCAAAATTTTGGCGGGATTAAAGACGTGGAAATCCTTAAAATTCAAGAAAAGTTCATATTTCCATCAATATTTTTCTTCGCGACGCTGAAAATTTCCGACATCTTTCTGAAAATACACAAAGTCTGGTAGGTCGTTAAAATTTGAATATCTGCTCGGACATTTGACCATTAGCCTGCACTATATACACGGAGGGGCTTTAAAAGGTGAAGAAAAACGCGTTTAATCGTAATTGAAAAGTTGATCGGACTAGAGTGTGTTAACAGATAATTTACAGTAAAAGTTGCTTGAAGACGCCCGCTCGCTCGCAAGCTAACAACTAAATGACACAGAACTATGTTACACAACAATGCCTCGAGAACCGGAGACATCGTCGTAAAGCGCATAACTGTAGAAGTTGGATTCGAAGTCGTCGCAGCCGTGCAATTAACGCGCCCGTGGGCATCGCAACAGTCAAAACCCAAAACCACTTAACTCCCTATGCGGTGTTGCAGAATTTCTATCGTCATGTTGAATTTTGAAAAAGAAAATTGCTCGACGTTGTTCCTTGATCCGTAAATTTTCTTCTCCGCTTGAAAATTCCAAGGAATGACGTTACTTCGTTCTTCATTAAAAATGAGGAAATAGAAGATATTTTTAACGAGAGACCAGTGCGGTTGTCCTGTACAATGAAGAATTTGCCGGTGTCTATAATTTGGTAAATTTCATGTTTCAGATGAAACTATTAAGAGAAGTGAGCACGAGGATACGATTGGTTTGTAAATTGATCAATTATTGGAGGAGATACGACAAAATAACCTAATCTTCTAAAATGTGTTTAAATGGGGAATGCCGCCAGATGACGTAGCAAGACGGTATATATTCTCACTTTATATCTATTTTTCTACAATTATCTGAATTCGAAATTTTTTTTGAAAAATAGTGCCAACTTAGCTCATTAAGCACTTTTGGACAAGGCAATACTTTTTTGGGTTTTTTTTTTTTTTTTTTTTTTTTTTTGATTGTGCGCAAATTCTCCATTGTGCAGTGTTCTCAGATGCAACTTTTGGTGCGATCGCTAGATCTTGACAAGGAAGCCACAACACAGTTCTAGTGTTGTACTAAGTTTCCATACTTTGAGAAATCTAAATAATAGTCTTATGTATCTGGAAAAATGTTCATGTGTCTTCGTCAGCTGGAATTCTCATATTGTCTTTCAAAGGATTTCGCATAATTTTTCCTTTCAGGGTGTATTTTACGCATTTTTTGACGTTCTCAACGCGTACGTTTTACTCCTACGAAATGTATTCATTTGGAGACGGCTATACATTTAATGTGCAACACACCTATCAGATCGTCACCTTTATTTTCATGAAGATGAGAAACGAACAATAATAGATGTAACTGAAAGAATATAAAGATGAGTTATACTCTTCTCTTTTGTATCCAGTATTATAAGAAATCCAGCTTAGAGAGACCCATTGTACCTTATTTCACGCCACTTAAAAAGTTGATCCCGAGATATCAAGAGGGAATTGAAGGAGGAAGTGATACAATTATTTCAACCTCCGTGTAGATTAAAATGCATACGCATCAAAATGAAGGAGCTCTCAGTTTTGGATTAGCTTTAAGACGCGCTTGAATGAGAAATCGCGGCTCGCGCGCGCGTTGTCTCGCGATCATGTCGGGCTTCGGATCTCGATATTTCCGGTTCCGCGACGCGCCAAAAAGCGCAGGCGCCGCCCCCGCCTGGCGCCTCGCAACCATTGTTCCCCCACAGAGCGTAACCGTAAAACCCAAGTGTCACCGTTGGAATCAACGCGGCAAGTGGCCAAACTTGCATGCCAATAGGGGCCGTTTGTAAAAAACGTAACGCTCTATAGAAAGGGGTCATGAACCTGCGTTACGGTAGTGTCGCAGGGGAGGGAGAGATTCGCGTTGCAAAACGCTGCATACGTTTCCTCTCTTCAGAGATTCCTTACCATTTTTTGATTTTTAGTGAATTTATAACCAGCTGTGTCCCACAAAATGACGGAACATTCATTGAGATCCTAACGTTTCTACTCTGCTTTGATGCAGGGTGTTCACTGGGAAAAAACGTCTCCTACATCCAGAGTCCAGACTCTAAAAAAGTTTGGCAAGAAAAATTACTTTTGATTCAATCCGAGTTTTGTTTGAATCGAGAGGCTCTTAATTTAAGCTGATTTTCTTTTTGATTCAAGCAAAAATCCGATTGAGTCAAGAGTTTTTTCCTTGTCAAATTTTCAGAGCCTGGACTCGAGATCCAAGAGATTTTTTCCCCGATGTCTCTCCTAAAAAGTTCACCTTGAGGGTTAAAAGGGCGCAATTTTTTCAGACAGTGTCATCCTAGAGTTAGCTTGAAGTTGAAGAAGGTTAGTGTAGGTTAGAATGTGAAGTAGGAAGTTGATTTAGGTTGATAGTTGTCGCGAGTTATCACTTTGTCATCACTTCATTAACCTGGAGGCATGGAGAATTCCAACCCCTTTCTCTGCTTGGTGTCGCACGTTAACTGTCGAGAAGGGAGTGCTGTGTGCTTTACAATTATTAGTCAATTTAAGCCACGGTGATGAGATAATCTCCAAATCGGTCATTACCTCACTCCCACTAGCATCGAGGATTCGCACTTAATTCATGCAGTCCATTGCCCACGAACATCTCGTCTCGAATGTAGTAGAAACTCCTCGATCGCCACAAATACTAGGTGTCATTTTATGGTTGCCCTCTCTCTCGAGTGTAGGCGTTTATTTCAATAAGAGGAGGTAATCGCAATCCAAGTTTTCAAATCACTTATGTGTTGAATACCTTCGCAAAATAAATATTTGTCGCAACTAATGCAAAATGCACTCGAGTGTAGGGCTTAATGATTGTTGCGCCAAAATTGTATGTATGTTCAGTTCATCGGTAGATTAGTTCCTTAGGACGCTCGGAAATATATTTGGAATGTCGAGAAAATTTAGCGATGTGACTTTGCGGAAAACGGGACCTTCGTGCTGAAAAACTCAACGTTGAAATTTTGCCTAAGGGGGTGTTTCACAAACATTATAACACAAACGCACAAAATGGCAAACGAAACACTGGAGCTATGACAATTTGAAGTTTGCAGTTCAAAAATTAGTGATTTGAAAAAATTATTAGTGTTTTTAATGGTCATGCTCCAGGCCTAAAATTGTTGTTTTAAAATGTATTTTCTCGCCCCATCCTAATGAATAAGAACAAACGATCCAAATAAGAAATTAAAATTTGCACGACGTATTCCACAAGACAGGAAGTGTTTTCCGTCAATATTTGAATTTTATGTTTTCCGTCGATACTCCTATTTGAATTACCTCATTTTGATAAAAGTCTCGTTCCAAAAAAATTGTCTCCATGCATACCTGCATGCACTTCAAATGATTTCCACACTGTATAGTGTTAACAGGATTTTCGCGATTTAGGATGACCATACATAGTGTTTTTCTTGGAAAAAGGCGAATTTTTGCGATCAAATATCAATATTTTTAACTTTGCTAACCAAACCGGTACCAGGAATTGAGGACAGATAACTGCTGTTGCTCGCTGTTTTTTGTTCAATGAGAGTAGGTACGTTTTGAAAACAACGATGTAAAAACTGTAGATTGGTGTTGGCTTCTGTCATAAGAACACGTGCTCCACATGGAGTGATCGGTTACCTAAATAATAAATAGGCAATCCGGGAAAGTGGGGGAGCTATACCTTTTCTCATTCCAACCTCCGTCCCTGAAAATAAAATTGGTATTTACGGATTTTTTAAATGACATCTGTACAAACATCCTGATACTTCGCTCGCAATATGATGAAAGTCTTAAAACAGTAGTCTCACTAGAAACCGACGGACACCCAACTTACCAACTGTCTTTGTCCTGGCCTAGCTTTTCTGCCGTGATAGCGAAGAGAACAGCATTGTGCAAAAATGAAGTTTTGAAAAAAAATGGGCTCAGAAGCGCCTGAGCGAAAAATTTTAATGAAGGAGGCCTTCGTTCTTTGTCGAATTACCACTATAATCATCCAAAAGACTCTTCGAAATCGTTAGGATGATTAAAAATCGACCGATTTTATTTCGATTACATGAAAAGGGTATTCATTCTCATGTTAGGCTAGTGTTAAGCAAGACAGCAGTAAGTACTGTATTCTGCATGCTTTTGTGGTTGCGATTTGGACACACAACAAACACATTTTCAGGTTAGAAATCGGTGGAAGAGGGCGAGACTTTACTTGAGGGCACTGATTTCATTGGCTCTCTGGAGGAATAATATCAATTACTGCTGTCTTAGCTGAAATACATAATTTTTGCGCACTTGCAGCTTTCTCACATGTCTCGTTTTCATACAATTAAGATGAATTTTGCTGCTACACCTATTTCAGTGATTTCAGCAAAAAGAGATTAGACTAATTTTGAAGGAAACTCGATTTCAAAAAAGCACTTACTGCTCTCATCGCTATCACGACAGTTTTGTTCCTAGGGTACAAAAATCACCATTCCCGGACGATAGGATCCACCAATACAGTCTTTACATCGTCGATACACCTCAAATTGAAAAGCGGAGGGTTACACAGGTTGGTATTACCAACCATTCTCATATTCGATCGCGAAAATTGGCCGGAACTACACGTGGTGTGATGGTAGAGGAAGAGGGTTACCGGTTGGTTCGATGGTGGTCGGGTCGACTTGGTTGGCGACATCGCTCAAAAGCGCGCCGCAGCCGTAGAAGAGGAGCAGGAGCGGGAGAACTTTGAGCGCGAAATATTTGAACATGGCCGGTCACCGATTGACGACTGTCACCGCTGCGAATGGGACTTGGACTTGGAATAAGCGCGGACACCGGCGAATCGCTCAGGGAGGGAAGCGGCTTCGTCTTCGGATGCCCACTTGCACGAGGGTGAGCCGGTGAGCGTGGAGGGAGGCCTCTTACGACACTCGCCGGACCGCGTTACCCGTCAACCGGTTCGGCGTCCGTAACGCACCGGCTTTCCGATTCCCTCCATCATTTCAAAAGTCCAATCGTAAGTTTCGAAGGAATTTTTTTTTGAAATTAGGTCTGTTGAAAACGTTTGCTGAAGCGAAAAGAACTGTGGTTTCACGTAGAAGATCGCTCAGCAGTGGCGGATCCAGCCGCCCCCCCCCCGCCCTCAGGGAAAAAAACGGGGGGTGAAGAAGAGAAAAATGATGAAAGGGGTAAAAAGAGGGAGAGGTAAAAAAGAGCCTCCAAAAATTTACTGAAATGGTGTCAAGACAGAAATTCAGAACTATTTAACCAAGTTTAGTAAACCAAAGGTTACTCAATACCGTACAAATAAATAGACCATCAACCAAAATGGAATTCCTCTTTAGGAGGTATTTTTCGCGCCAATTTTTCACTTTCAAATAATGCACAAATTGTAGGCTGATACTGCTTAGAATTCAATCGGAGGGTGGGGCTTTTTTTTTATTTATTTTATTTTATTTATTTTTTTTTTTTTGAAAATTTTCTGAGGGNCCCCCCCCCCCTCCAGACCCCTCACTCGACATCGGAAAATGTCCCCCTTCCCACGCCCAACTCACTCTGGATCCGCCACTGTCGCTCCGTAATTACTTTAAGCACGTATAATAGGGACATAGAATCCCTTTTGCAAGGAACACAATGGTGCCTCTATTTTTCTCCATTACCTAAGTACCAAACTCAAAAAGCTCCCAAAGTCAAGGGCGTGATGAAAGAGCTTTCCACCGTATTACAGGCCACCTAATTATCCAGTCAAACCACTAACCCAGTATAAGTACAGTTGAATATATTATCAGAGTTGAATGAAAACGTACAGATGGTTTAAAGCACAAGCGGCACAAGGTTTGTTATAAAGATTAAAAATTTGAAATTCTCACTCGCAACGGAAAAATTTAAAATGGGCGGTCTGACGGGTGTCATGGCTAGCTCATCCCTAGTGATACCGCGCGATTATGGGTTTTACGGTTGAGCAACTATTCTCAAAACCGGTCTGACCCATTTATAATTTCTTATTTGCAAGTTTTTGCGTTACTTTTATAATTTCAAATTTAGCCTTTGACATTAGCAGGGTTGCTAATCTGTATGAGCAATCCGTGTGTAAAGAGTAAAATTTCACTCAGCTTTATCCTTAAAGGCTGTATCACATCGTTAAGAAGTACCTGGAATAATTAGGACGGCTTTTTCACAATCATCTTTTACACCATTATGGCCTATTCACCTTGAGAACTTTTAATGGGTTTTGGTGGTACGTAGGACGAGAGGTGGCAATCGAGTTTCTTGCAAAGTACGCAGGAAAATTTTTTCAAATGCAAGGCGGAGCGCCATTTTTCTCAATCAAATGATCAGTTTTTCTCCTATTTTTCTCGCCGACGGAGAAAGCTCAAAAAAAGACATATTCGTGGGAGGCATCAGCTCCACCCTCATGGGACTGGACAGGAATCCGGGCAGGGCTAGTACTTACCCACAATCTAGATAATGTCAATGGAAATAAAGCACCCCTCTATTTTAATAGAGTCTATTAATATATATCCCATCGAGTGGCCCGTCATGAAATACGGCGGAATATATCAACATGATTGCCAAAGTAAGCGATTCTAGTGTCATGATAGTAATTCTTAGTAAACATTCGCATGGCAACCTTGCTGTCCCTGGTAAAAATTGGCAGTAGAATGTGTGTTCCAAAATACTATAGACCTAAAGCCGGCTGTAAGATTTCCAATAGCTTCTGTAGCCGGCTATACAATTCCTTACAGCCTTTTATAGCCGATGGCGATTAAGCAACAACCAGACGATAAAGTTTATGCTAAACGTTACTATATACGGATACTAGGACTTAGTTAGTTTTTGAACTACCGCTCTCTTTTTGTGCCGTAGTATCTTGATTTATTTTGCGAGGAAAGCTCCATTCTTTTGAAGGATACCTGGGTGAGTTCAAATAAGCGTCTAATTTGGTGTCCCGAGCTGTTTTAATCGTCATAATCTGAGAAACATGGGCAGATCACATTTTTTTCTCATTTTCCACACTATTGTTGACTATTACATGCTATTTCCCACTTTATTTGGACTGAAATAAAAATTTAAGAGAACTTTGAATGTTCAAATTGCCTACATTTGTCCCAAATTTGCGTGTCCCCCATGCCTGGTTCTTGACTTTAAATCGATGTCGCAGCATAACTAGAGTGATTATTTAAGAAAACTTTATCGGAGATGATAGGTAATGCTTTTGAATTTGAGAAAAAAAATATGTCAATTTATTTTTTGCTCCATCAATAACTTTTTCACGCGCTAGAATCATTGTCCCGAGCAACAGTCAGCAACAGTCAGGAGAGAGATGGCAACGATGTAGTAAGCTCTAAATGATTGCCGTAACGTTGAGGTTTTTCCAAAAACGACTTTTTTTGTTTTGATTGAATAGTTCACACGTCGTAGATGGCAAAAATTCTGAAATTCGCAAATTTTTGTGCAAGATTAACGCCATTAATGATGCCAAACAGAATGCTATACACGATAACTGACGGGGCGTCAAGCATACACACACACACTAATATCAGCTCGTAAAATACTTTCGAAGTTTGCGTTAGGGAAAATTTTCTCTTATTCCGATCCTCTAGGACGTGCTACTAAATATTCCGTGAAAAAAAACACCAAAATTGTCTTTACTGTTAGAGATAAGCTTAAAAAACAGCTTGTTCCATCCTGTCCCGTTCCATCTTGTCCCGTTCCATCCTGTCCCATATGTTTCCATCCTGTCCCATGTCCCAGTTTACTGGGACAGAGTGGAAAACTGTTACAACTGTGACTTGCTTGTTTAAGCCCTGTAGGCGCTCTTTTCTACCGATTTAAGTAAAACGTGGTACCCGGGGGTATTTTTCAATGGGAAACTCGAATTTTTAGTCGAATTTTGAAAATTCGAAAATCCAAGATGGCGGACATGACCTAAAATGCTATCGCAGCGCCTAATCAACTG
>NW_017547298.1:3309034-3369350 GCF_001854935.1 Bemisia tabaci | reverse complement strand
TTGACGGTGGAAATTCGGGTTTAAGCCCAACTATTAAGCTCGACGAGCTATATTTCCTAAGTCTACACCTAATGATAGTCAAAATAAAGTTTGGTTTGCCCAAAAATTCAGAAAAAAATTTTGGGAGGAAATAGAACCTGGAATTTGACCCTTATTTGAATTCACCCACCTGCCATTCGTGATACGTTGGAGCGCCTTCAATTTCTTATGATACTGTGCAATACCTCTGGTGTGAAATAGTTGCTATAGACGCCGTGGCACGCTGCGGCGCGGCGGGCGGGCAGAGAGCACGAAACGCGCATTGGCGCCTACAAACCTAACAGGGATACTTCACGCATTGCGCAATGCGTAAAGTATCCCTGTTAGGTTTGTAGGCGTCAATGCGCGCTTGCGCAATGCGTGAAGTATCCCTGTTAGGTTTGTAGGCGTCAATGCACGTTTGCGCAATGCGTGAAGTATCCCTGTTAGGTTTGTAGGCGCCAGTGCGTCGCCGCTCCGTTTGTGTTAGGCTCTAATATTTAATCTCGCGGAGTCAGCGTTTTTCAACTCATGGTTTTGAAATGTTTGCATACTCTGTATGGATTATTCTCATTTCAATTGATGAAAAAAAAATATGTTTAAAGGAAAATATAATGTGTGTTTTGTAAATATTGTAATCCCGTATCAAACTTAATGATTTCCAAACCACACGAATTTCTACACAATTTTCTATAGCCTTTTATAGCCAATGGCGATAAAGTGTAAAGCCCGGCGATAGGAACTATAGCGCGACTGTATACTTTTTTATAGCTTCGTATAGCCCGGTTATATGATTTGCTCCGCTTTCTACAGCCAGCTATATGATTTTCAATAGCCTTCTTTAGTCGGCTATAAGAACTCCTATGGTATTTTGAAACGCAGCTCCTATCGCCAATTTTTACCAGGGGTTTGATTCAGTCTTATCAGTGTATGCACAATAACCCGGAATACCTAGGTGGGATATTATAAATCATGTTTTCCACCATTATGGCCACAACCTCTGGAACTTTTCATGAGTGTTGAGCATGGACAAAACCAGTGGCTACCGTCGACCGTCGCGAATCTTGCGATATACACCGGTATATTTTCTGAAATTGCAAGGCAGAGTGTCGTAAGGTTGCTCATGATCAGTTTTTCTCTTTGTAGTTGCACTGACCGGTACAGCACAGAGAAACGACCTAGATTTAAGGGCGAGTACCGAATTTACCTTCGGAAGTAGATTAGTCACCTACCAAAAATCCAAGCGCTGCCGTTAGACCTACTTCTTTAGGTCAGGGCCGGGTTAGTGCTCAGGGGCCCGGGGTGCAGGTCAACAGGGCCCACAAAAATTAAAAGTTAAGGGCCCTATGACACCCAAGTTCCACTCTCAGGACCTCTCTAGATCCGCCTTTTGGACTGCTAAGATCCCTAGAGGATCAAGAATAAATAAAAGAGTAGGTATGAGGACGGAAATCCATTGAAAATTTCATGATGGGCCTTATGATGGGAAAGGATACGAACTTGTGTCGCTCAACCATTGTGCGTCGCATCGCATGAGAAGCTACGTCTGAGAGGTACATCCAGATGAGCCGTGATCCCAGGTCTAAGGCACCCGATTTCAGGTCAAGGTTTCTCGTTCGCTTACCCGTAAATGCACTGCGGGCTGCAGCCGTTCAGCAGCGTCTCGCTTGCCTGCTGCATGCTGCAGCGGCTTCAGCCACCGCCACTGCACCGGACCGTTGCCGCAAATTGCACTTGCACTTGTTCGGTTGTGTAACTGCGTGTGACATTGTTTTGCGCTTGAAGTTGAATGTCTAGGGCTAACGCACGTAACAGATTACGTCGTTAACGCTCCCAGCATTTAAGGCGGGTTGCAGAGGTGATTGCTCTTTTCAAGGGTATCTTATTCTCCTATGCCTACCTACTTAGATGCCTAATACAACTTGTTAGACAAATATGAGACTAATACTATGAAGAACTCGCCGTTATATTCGAGGACCATGATAAAGGGGTATTTATGTATCACGCCCCCATGCACTACTGAAGGCGGGTGAAAAGGGACTTGAGACTAAATTTTGTTGCTTAGGATTGACGTTTGGAAACAAACATTGAAGGGGGGAGGCAACAATGAAAACTTATGAGACTTAGTTTATGACTGATAACATGTGAGGGATTTGAATAATTTTTGAAAAATCGAGTCGAGGTCATGTTTATCATATAACAATAAAAAACCAAGACGTTTCGACTCAAAACTGGTCATTTTCTGTTGGAAAATACACTAAATAAAAATTTATAAATATCGAAGAAAAAACCTGAGACCTCAGGTTGAGGTCTCATGGTTTTTCTTCGATTCTTTAATTTTTAGATCATTTTCCGACTGAAAATGGCTCAGTTTTGAGTCAGAACGTCTTGGGTTTTTTTTTATTGTTGTATTTTAGCCTTAGAGGTCTTAGGGTTTTTTCTTTTTCCTCTTCGATATTTTTGAATTTTTAGTTTATTTTACGACTGAAAATGGCTCACTTTTGAGTCCAACCGTCTCGAGTTTTTTACTGTCGTATTTCAGCCTTATTTTCCGTTTTCCCCCTTTGTTTCTTCCCTGTTAACATTGTCTCGGGCAGCTTCGTAAAAACATGTTACGGAAACTAGACGAGGAGGAACGGGGCGGATTTACATGTTCCGCGAATCAGGTGCGGTTCAAAAAGGTCAACGTCTAAAACAAGGGCGAATCGATGTGTTGAGTTGCTCTCTCGCTTATCGATTTGCCTTAAATACAACCGTGCCGTGCCTTGCACCGTCAACCTTTCGGAACCCCAATAAAAACTGTCGTGCGGAACGACCAACAAGGGTCGGCCGCGATGAGCCTGCCGGCTCTCACAATCACACGGTGCCACCACGGGCTCAACACCGCCGCTTTTCTTCTCCGGGGCTCGGCAGATGGGTTAGTTTTCAAATTTTATACTTTCCTTCGACTTCATTTTCATTTTCGAGCTAAGGGTAAATTTTCAGGGTGTCTACAAGCCCGGATATAATACTGATTTTTTAAGGGCGGTCCGGAATTCCTGAAAAAGTGCGGAATTTCGGGAGAAGGTCCGGAATTTGTATCATTTTTGTCGTGATTTAAGCGAGGAATTCAAATTTTTGAAGTTTTTCGGATTTCGTCAATTGGAGGTACTGAAAAAGCACTGAAATTTTCTGTCGAGGAGGCACTGCATTCCTTGGGAATGTACTGAAAAAGTACCCTTAAAGCACTGATTTTTAGCCAACGTGTTTTAGTAGACACCCTGATTTTAATCCTATGGCGTGTACAGGCTTAAATTTTGGGGAAGGCGCGATTGACGGTTACGCTCACTGTTATTTCGCCTTCAATCCTCGAGGTAGGCCAGGGAGCATCCTTCGAGTGAAAGTAGTTTTGTGATCGAGGATATGTGTTTGTGGTGACTAAACGAATCATATCGCGCAGCAAACTGTTTCAAATTTTAACCTGCCGATTTTGATGCTAGCTTTGCTTTCGTACTCAAGTATCTCTAATCGATAAATGAATGATAATTATAAAAGTAACAATTCCCTCCCATTTTTTTTCTTTTTTTTTGTGTGTAGAAGCGGCAGTACTTTCTTTCCGTAAGTGCAAAAAACTCGACAGGTGAATTCAACCTTCACTGCTTGTAGATGTGGTCAAATAAAGAGTTCGCTTTTAAAAATAGGTGATTAATTCACAGACATGGTGATTAAAATAACCAGAATTACCCCAACTGCATTTGATGCTATTTAATTTTCTACCGTAGGTAAGTTTTTTGTAGTTTGAATTTATTTTTAGGAAGTTCCAATCACAATCTATCGTGGTTAAATGTAACTTGACAAAAGAATTGCCCCCCCCCTCCCAACTTTCAAACTTCAGCTCCAAGTTATTTGTTTTACCTTTTTTTTTTTTTTTTTTTTTTTTTAGCCGTAAGACCTCGTAAAATGTGTACACTTTAAACTTGTATTTCTTGAAATTACCAACATTTTAAGAACCTCTTCAATTTTCCGGAGAGATGAATGAATGAATTAACCGAAAATGTCACTCAAACAATTATTTTATTGCTTTAGAAAAAAACACTGTACTTTTGCTGTCATTGCCTGAAATCTCTGAACCTACATTCAAATCAGCCTCCGGCTAAAGTTCGCAAAACGGCACATTTACCCATTGCGAAGTGCATTCCAATTACGAAGGACGATAACGTGTCACAGAACCTGTTAGTGAAGTTTCGGATTCAAGCGCAGATGCTCTGGCGCCTACTTCCGTTTTTCCACGTGACGGTGAAATGAACTCGATTGAAGCACGAATCAACTTCCTAGTCATGCCCTTTGCATTTTCAGAGACGGAAATATGATTTCATCGTACATTGTAAAACATTTTTTGCTCCGTCACTATGGTCCGTCTAAACGAGCCAATTTTGATGTCTTAGAAGTAAAACAAGATTAGATAAGACAGTATGAGTTGCCGTCATAAGATGAAAACATTTTATCTCTTCGATTGTCAGTAAGGTGCTTTTTTCGTGAATAAAATGGTGAAAGTGTGGTAAAAATCAAATAAAATCAAAGATTCCCTCTATACACATAAATTTAAGTATGTCAGTTCTTCATTCAACAATTATCTTAGGCGCCGGGTCAATCATCGAATTTACTTTATATTTTTTGCTTCAAACTGGCAAGAAAAATCCCTTACGCAGGGAACAAAATTCATAAAGACGTTATAACTGCGAATTTTTCTTAATTTAATTTTTGCGTGTAACTTTACTTTTCAATTATCTCTTTTCTTGACAGTAAACAAATACCAAAATTTAAGCATCTGCATAAGATTTTAGAGATACATGTTTTAAGGTGGGTGTGTTTTATTAAAGTAATCATCATTTTTAATTAAATTCCTTCCAGTTTCCAATTTTTGTCGTTTAAATAAATATAATTAGTTTTTTCCTCCAAGAAAATTACACTCTAATAGCTTTCAAAAGGAATTCTAAGTGGTTTTCCTCATTAGCTACTTCGACCGAAGACTGTATCAGGGTTGAGAAAGCCATTCGTCAGCTGTAGTACCCCATTATACTTATTACTTAGAGGGTGGTAAATGAGAGGGCCTTTTTACATCCCGTGTCCGCTTACTAGTGGACCGCCATTTTCCATTCATTTTAGTTTATATGTATGTAACACGGACATCCATACTGCCGTGCTAAGGAAAAACGCCGTATGAACCTTCAGGCGTTGCCAAATTTCTTCTGATAAAATACGAATTTCTTGGGAAAATTGTAAATATTTTTCTTCCAAATTTTCAGACTATTTTGTTCGCAATTTAATCTAAAATATTTAAATATCTGAAAATTTCATGGCAAAATATGCAATAATTTCGTAAAAAATACATGTTTTATCCGGAGAAATTTGGTAACTCTCGAATGTTCATACGGCGTTTTTCCTTAGCACGGCGGTATAAAGCACGAATAGTTGCATCCAGGCCATGAAGAAAGAGAGCGAGAGAGAGAGAGGTGTAAAGAAAATCAGGGTGCACTCCTTTAGAGCGTATATGCAAAACTATAGTATCCACAGAACACGAGGTGTATACAATCGTTGCTATAAAGAAAAAAGCTTTAGAAAAAGAGGTGTTGCTACTCAGAAAGTTAGGCCACCTTTATTCATTGTATTTACAACACGGGCATGTGCACAAATAATCGCATCTAGGCGTTGTCATCGTCATCTAGAAAGAGAGCGATACAGAGGCGTTCCACACGCCTACACGCGTTCCTACACGCGCATCCATGGAGCTCGAATAGTTGCATCCCAGGCGTTGTCTTTGCGGCATCTCGTCACGTTCGTGTTTCGCTCGTGTAATGCTGTATCCTTTGAACACAAATAGTATGCGATAGAGTCTTCTTCCTTTTTATCCTTTAATGCAGGAAATTTGTGTCACTAAAAGAATCGTGCTTTAATAATTAAAACTTTTATGGCAGGAAAACATAGTCTAATCCATCTACTGCATGCGATAATTAATGAAGATATCGTCTTGCGCAAAACGCGGCGAATGGTGTTATTTGTCACAATAGGGCAAATCATGGTTTTGATATTATCCGAGATGTACGTGTAATAGTCAGTGTAAATGTGTGTACCATTGACAAATTATTTTAAATTAAAAGTGGAAGAAACCACGGCACTTACAATATAACAGCGAATGACTTTCGAAGTCCACGTTTATTGAGGGGCAAAATCATTCTTAATATTGAGCCTAGATCTGCGTTTGGACAGATCTCATTATTTTACGCTGCATTGCAAATTTCGACCACTAAAACACGATGCTGTAATCAGCGGAATTACTCCGTTTCCCTGTTCTCATTCCGGAACTCCTCCGTGGGGTCATTATTCAATATTTGCTTAGGACAACGCAAACCTTGAGATGCCCCTGAAATGCTCTGAAAACGATGCGGTATATTTCTTGGTCCTTATCAGGAGCACAGTTCCATTAAATCCTCAGGGGGCGAAATATCATGCACGACTTAAGTCGGAAAATACGTATCTCAAACTGTGACATTGCTAACTGCTCACGTTTCACTCTTTTCAAGAATAATGGCCAACGGTCTTGCTCGGGATTTTCTGTAAGAGTGGAATTTTCTTTTTGACTGTCTGAATGACCTCTCATCCTGCACTCAAAAAAGTAATACCTATTCGTAAACCTACTCGTTGGTTGTACCAAAAAAATAATAGACTCTATCGTCTTTCTCGGTTAGTGCGAAAACACTGATCAAATATTTGTGTTCTTGTGTTACTTTTGCATAATATAGGAAGTGAAACACAAAGCAACGTTTTTGTGTTGATTTTAGTGCAGTTTACGGTGATTTTAGCGCAGAAAACAATGAAGAGGCAGGGATAATGCATTCTGCCGATTGCGACGTTGGTCAATATTCGTTTTTTTTTTTTTAAAATCAAATTTCTTCAAGGAAACTAGCTGACAGTTTCTTTTGAAATGGTCAACCGAGGGCTACAGTTATTTCGTGTTCTACTTCCCGTAATAACCAAACTTTTGTGTACAAATTTCTCTCTGTGAAGAAGGTAACAAAATAATTGAATCCACACACTGGAAAAAAAAATACATTGGATCTAGAGTCCAGACTCTTGAAAACATTGGCGAGAAAAAGGACTCTTGATTCAATCAGATTTAAGCTTAAATCAAAAGGAAATCCGCTCAAATTAAGAGGCTCGGTTCTTGATGTAAGCTTAAATCTGATTGAATCAAGAGTCCTTTTTCTTGCCAATGTTTTTAAGAGTCTGGACTCTAGATCCAATGTTTTTTTTTTCTTTTTTTTTTCCCCCCAGTGCAGGCATGATCCTTTTCTCTGTGTTTCGTAGTATTTACTTCTCATATTTGGACCACATTTTGCTATAAGGAACCACTATTTCTGGCTCATTTTAGAAACAACATTTAAGTCATCGATTTCCCTCGGTAGAAAGGTAATTTTATGGAAGACCCAGAGATAGTGGTTCCTTATTGCAAAATGTAATCCATTTATTGTTTTAGATAGTTCCGTGTTTCCTTTTCTCCGTGTTTCGTAGTATTTACTTCTCATATTTATTGTTTCAGATGGTTCCGATGAACTCCAAGTATCGCGTAAACATACCCCTGGGCTTGGAGTCGCTGCTGGAGGGTCTCGCTGGAGCCGTTTTGAGGGAGCAACCGGTCGATATCTACCGATTCGCAGCTGAGTACTTCGAAAAACTCCTCGCATCTAGAGATGAAGGTAGGTGCCCTGCTCAATGTTATAGACACATGATGAATGGATCTTCCTTCATTTTTCACCCTCTAAGGATCTCATTTATGAGCCAATATTGCGGGATTGCTTATTAAAGGTGTTTCTTCCTCAAAATCAGTTCCATGACGCGTTTAGGTTTTGATTAAAGGGAGCATAGGTAGATCCCAGGTTCAATCCCCGATGCAGGCAAAAAAATTCTGACCTACGATATCGCTAACATGGACTCCCGAGAATTCAATTAATTTTATTTTTCACGATTTCGAAAATTATTTCCTTAAATAATCCTTTGGGGTGCCTCTTTTTCCCCAACCACCGTGCTTAACATTTTCCGTGCGGCTGATTTCCATGAAGTTGGTTTCCATGCCACATGCGCATGGAAACTTTTTCGTCCCAATTTTCCATGCAAATTTCGCATGGAACATTTTTACCAGGGCGGGATGTATAAACCACTGTCTTTGACGATACTCTGTCAGCGGGCTGATCGTCGAAATTGGTAGACAAAGCCATAGACAAAAATGACAAAAAAAATATGAAGGGATCCTATTGGTTGAAGCATGGTGGTTGCTACGGACAAAGGAGGTAAGTACCCTTTAGTTAGTCCATAATTTTCTCCCTTAGTCTATATGAACCACCCATTTCGACCAAAAGGATCGCTCCATACTCCTAATGTCTTCCTTGTCCGTCGCCTTGTCTATCAATTTCAACATTCAGACTGCAGAATTCTTTTAGATAATTTTTTAAATTAAAGCCCACTTTCGTGTATTTTAAGAAAATTTCAGTCGATGATCTTTTATCCTCTCTTTTTACAATATGTTGACCGTTTTGCTGGCAAAAAGGCTTACGTAGGTAATACTTTTTGACTGAGTAAGCGATTGAAGCCGTGCAAAGGTCCATTATTTTTTTTCTGTAGGAAAAAATTCTTTAAAAACTGAGCATCAAATTTTCATCTCAATTTTAATAAAAATTTGAAAGATAGTAAAGTAGGTCAGATATTTCACAATCGATATTTAATTCAACTTTGCCGTATTATATTAGTCTATTACTATGCAAATAATCCGTCGTATTTCAGCATCCGCGAGACCAGAAACAAAGCGCCTTCAAACCAGCAAACCGCATAATATGCTGCACGCGTGTGAAATATTGAGGTTCTACCGTCAAACTTGACTCCGCTCTCAAAGGAAGAAAGAACTCGACTGTTAAATATCACTCAGTCAAGTTCATCGAGGCGTTCAATTAAATTGAGTCACTTTCATTTTTCAGGATAAATGAGACCAAATTGTTGTTAAATTGTTCCGTACGTAAGACTTTATATAATACTACTTCTCGACCTTCTTGTCAGATGTTTACAAGTTCTGTCGGCAATGCTAACGTAACAAAAGTTTCTAATTTTCCCTAAAATTAGCTGTGAAAGAATCAAAGTTGAATCCTGCATAAGCGGAATACGTGCATGTTCTACGTATGCAACTTTAAATTTAATTTGAAGCTGGAATCAAAAGGAAAAATGAAAAACCAATATTTGAAAAGCAAGAGTAAAATCCTCAAATTATATCTGGATGTACCTCAGTGCATTATTCACCTGGGTCGAGGCTTGAGATAAGTTTTTAAACAAGCCGAATACCTTACAAAATTAAGTTTTAATTAATTAGTGCGGACACCGCTCTGCAATATTCACCATCAATACACTCAATGATTCGTGAGCTGATCTTCTCCCGAGATGATGAAATAATCGTGCAGGCTCAGCTCAATTATTGAGCTGCACTTAACATGCCTTCCCTTTTGTGGTAGTAATTTTAACATAGTTGTTCCTCATGCGGTAGAGGAATATGTGAGGTATTTTAAATTGTATGCTGCACGCGCGAGTGGATTCTTAACAATCACTCTAGAAATTTTATGGATAGCTTACTCATCATTAGGTCCGACCATTAGGTCAAAGTTTCAAATCATAATTTGTATTATTCATGATACGCGGGTAAAAAATTTCAGACTTTGGGAGTTAAGCATGACTAAGAGTGTCTGCCACCCTTTTATTCCGAGACTTTGGTAACTCATTTTCCTCGACCGGGGGAGGTTACCGCCACTTTTGATAACGCTTTCCAGACTGACAACAGCGCCGCGCCGGCCACAACAGGGGTTTTCTCTTATACCCAGTTTTCGTCCTGAAACTTTGTAATGCTGTCAAAAGGGCCGAATTTTGGGCGTTCTTTGCGCCAAATGATGCAGAACTAATACGTCCGAGCTTTGGTTTCCCCCACCGTGCGCCACACTTTGCCTGGCTTCGTCACAGACAGATAACCTAAGTCGGAACCACGTATCCCTGTTTCCTACGTTGCAGACTTCCTCGATAATTTATTTTTTCCTTGGAAAACTATCCGAGGTAATTACTTGAAAACTGCTTGAATTTTTTTTCTGTTAACTGAATACTCTGTATAAATTTCAAGCTATAAAGTTGACTTTCTCTTCTTTGAACACATAAAAAAGGGGCGAAATTTTTGGAACATCGCGGTAGAGAGATACGTGCAGCACTGAAAGAAAAGCTCCGGCTGTGAAAGCCTTGCTTACGGGCTGTATACCGAGCATTCGTTCCGGGCTAAGAGACCAAAAGTTTTGAGTGTGGTGCACTAGGTGCACCATCAAGTGAACATGCCGGAGGGGGAGGGGTGCATGAGACGCGTTTTCCTACACGTGTTGGATACATTTTTTGCGAAAGCCCTGTCAACACTATTGGTAAAATTTCACGGAACCTAGCACGAAAATTAAGTTTCGTATACCTATCTCTGTGTGGACAAGGTCCCCCATTCATAAGAATGAACCAAAAAATTATGAAAGAACAAACGTAAATGTGGTTTAATAATTTTAACTTCCGCCGCTGCGCCGCGCTGATCGCACTGTGTTTGGCGCAATGCGTGAAGTATTCATGCAGTCTTGTAGGCGTCATGCGTTTCACGCGAACCGCTCCTCACCGCACTGTGTTTGGCGCAATGCGTGAAGTATTTCTGCAGTCTTGTAGACGCTATGCGTTTCACGCCAACCGCTCCTAACCACACTGTGTTTGGCGCAATGGGTGAAGTACTCATGCAGTCTTGTAGGCGCTAATATGTGTTAAATGCCGACCGCCGCGCCGCGCCGTGCCGAGGGCTTGTCCTTTTCATTTCATGTCCTTGTCATTATTCCTCTCCGCGCTGAGCTCCAGACCAAATTGCGTGTTTAGTTCCTCTTTTACCTCGACTACCTAAAGATACTGTCTCTTGTATCACTGAAGAACGACAAAATTAGAAATTCCTATACGCTCAGGAAAGAGAGATTTTGTCCCCTTTTCTCATTGATAATTTTTTTTCTGAATCCGATTTTTTTATACCTAAATTTAAAAAAAAATTGCAAAATTTGCCGCCGCCATGAGCCGCGGCCCATGTGGCCACTCCCTTAACCCGGTCCTGCTAGTGGAGGGTCTCTTACGTAGATATAAAGATCCTTTACATTGAAAGCTTCAGGAAACTAAAGGAAAGAAATTTCCCGAATGCGAATTCAAATTCGCAATTCAATCGGAATGAAAGCTCCTAGCCGATATTAAAATGACGGGTGCAGTTAATTTTAAACGTAAAGCGAAAGGTGCCGTGGAGGGGGCGGGGGGGGGCGGTCGTTAAACCTTTCAGCCGGATCGGGAACCGACGTCGAAAAGTAAATAAAACTCGACGTCTACAGGTCACTAGCCGACGGGATATGTGCGGCACGTTCGCGGTTCGCAGCTGCTCCCGTTGAGACGACGTTGGCGACGACGCTCGATTACAATGAAGTCGCCGGAGAAGTTCAAATATTTGCCGTTCGGCGCTAAATCTTTCTCGCTCGCTTAATTACCGGCACCGCGCCTCCGTGTCGCTCCAGATTCGATCCCGTAGCATTCTAATAATCATCTTACACTGTAATGTCTAATGTCATGAACCGGGTTTTTTCATGGCGATGACTCGGAAAAAATAACTATCCGAGTTAACTTTTTAACTAGGGATCCTCGCCGGATTGAGTTTCGTAACTTTTTTGTTATGGCATGGCGCTACTGTTGATAGCTCCGCCGTGCTAAGGAAGAACGCCGTATGAGCCTTCAATCGTTGCCAAATCTCCTTTCATAAAACACAAATTTCCTGGTAAACTCATGAATATTTCCTATCATATTTTCCTTATCATTTTTTCAGGTAATTTTGTTCACTCCCAGCACTCCCTCGCGCTCTACGACTCCTAACCTCCACTGCCAGGTCCTTGATTGGGTTCCTCCTGGGAGAAGACGCAGAGGGCGCCCAATGAAAGGTTGAAGGGAGGGGATTGAAGCGGAAATGTTAAGGTGATCAATGCCCCAAGATTTGTGGTTTGAAAGAGAGCAGTGGAAAGCATTCATAACTTTCCTTCAAAATAAACATTTTATCGAAGAAAATTTGGCAACTCTCGAATGCTTATACGGCGTTTTTCCTTAGCACGGCAGTGCGGTGTCAAGGTTGCCGCAATATTGTCGACGGCGATCTCGGAATACTGAAGATTCCATTTGATAGCGCAAAATGGGTCAGTTACTTGGATTCGTCCAGAGGACCACTATGGCATGCTCTCTCCTCCATCTGGCCCCATACAAAGAGGGAAAAAAGACAGCACGTCAAACACAGTGCGTTCAGCAGCGGTCGGCGTGAAACGTACAGCGCCTACAAGACTGGTGGAATACTTCACGCATTGCGCCGAACACAGTGCAGTCTGCGCGGCGTGGCGGCGGAAGTTAAAATCATTAAACCACATTTCTGTTTGTTCTTTCAAAATTATTTCGTTCATCTCTGATAAACGGAAGGCCTCGTCCACACAGGGATAGGTTTGCGGAACTTAACTTTCGCGCAAAGTTCCGTGAACTTTTGCTAATAGTGTTGACAGGGCTTTCCCAAAAAATGTGTCCAACACGAGGAAACGCGTCTTATGCACCCCTCCCCTTCCAGTACGTTTACTTGATGGTTTTTATTGATGTTTTAAAACGAATGAGAAGGGGTGGCAAAATACAGGCGGCCCATGCGCGGCAAGTAGGTAAATCCGGCTCTGGGAAAGACGTTTACAGTTGGTAATTATTCATGACGAAATTGACCCAAACTGCATATCAGATGCTCCAGCAATTTAATAATTGTCCGGGGGGACCCTCAGACCTCCTTATGCCCCCCCCCCCCGCCCAAGGTGTCTGAATCTGCCTGTGCGCCTGTTGAAGGTTTTCTAAAAAAAAAACTCATGAAAATCGCAAGATTGTAAGTATATATTTAGGTTAGTTTAGTTAGTAGTAAGGTTAGGTGTAAGTTTTTTAGTTTCTCGATGTTCCAACAATCTAAAACCATCTCTAATGTTTGGAGAAATATTATTGTTTTAGCCTCAGCGGCTCCTAAAAAAGCATTCAAAGTTTCAGTTTGACACAAAGTAGGCAAAACTGGGCCTTGGCTCCCAGCAGATTAATCCCAGCCTGAAATTGAACCTTATCCCCATTTCAAACAAGTTGGTTCTCTCATGAGCAGAGGGAGCTGTGAAAATCCTCTGGAGGCAACTTGTTTTCAAACAACTCTAAACTCCTGAAAAGTTTCTGTCGAAACAGGAGGCGCAACTTATTTTTTCTTATTCATCCCTCCCTCCCTCACTCAGATGTTTCATATTATGCTTCGCATTCCAAATAGCCCTTGCTGCCGAATTACGCAGGTGCGTAAACATATTAAAATAAATCTCTCAGCAAACAGCAAAAATAAATCGATGAAATTCGATGCATCTGTTTTCATGCTCCTCCCAGGACGAGTTAGGGTCAAGAATATGGAGAGATCCTGAAAATCATAAAATAATGATACCGCGGCCTACTGCAAGGCGAATAATGGTGCCCGATGGCAGAAAAATACAGTGGCAATTAAAGATACCCTTTGAAAAAATAAGGTAGGAGCGAAGATTTTGAAACACCGCAAAGGAGATAGGTACGTCGTTTTGCCATCGATATCTTAATTGAAATGTTTCAATTTTTATACCTTGTCAGGTGCCTCATAAGCAACAATCTCGGTGCAACACATTCTTGTCAGCTGCTTCAGTCTATACATTAGAGGACGCAAAATCTACAACTTAATCCCGAAACACTTTCCGAGTGCTGCACAGATGACCTCCGATGATCACCGTGTCACTACCAAAATTCTAAAAGTTTCCCCCTCAATTAGGTAAAATTTAAATTTTTTTCTTTAAATACAAAATTCTTTTGCCTAAATTATTTCTATACAAATATAAATTGCCTCTGCATCTGAAAAACTAAATAAAAAATAAAAATATAATTAGCTGCTCAACTACGATGCAGTGTCGGTTCGACGTTAAGCAGGACGGAACCAATACAAGCCAAATCAGCTATTGCAATATTTAACAAGGCAATCATTTTTTACGTGAAACGGTTGTGCGGCTTTTTGTTTAAATTCCAGTGAATTTTTTTGCACAGTGTGAAGCGAATTCCTCAAAATTTTCAAAGGAATCCGCACAAACGCCGCTCTCTTGTGAAAAATTAAATTGCCCAGTTGAAGGCCATAGCTGATGTGGCTTGGTGCCTTTCTGCTAAACACGGTCAATTATTTCGTTTTAAGATCGACTTTCTGTCGATTGTTTTCATTTCAAGATTGATTATCATCGAGATAGAACTTTTGCAAAAGCTGATTACGGTGGCGGAAAGTTTGGCGCGCTTAGGTACTTACCGTGGAAAAAAGTGAGGCATGGCACGCCTTGCCGCGATAGAGCCCGAGTTTGAACGTGAGGGAATGTGTTAAGACGAGCAGGGATTAATCTTTCTCCAAGTGTCACCGCGTTCAATCACTTCCTGCACCGAGGTTGTCAAATTAATCGTAGAAACCACTTATTGAGACAGCTAGTATGGACACCTGACTTCAAAGACGGATATATAGTGACCACGTGGGTCATTCTTGCAATTTTCGATGCATCCGGTAGATCCAAATTTACAAAATAGCAAGTAACCTCTACTCAAAATTTTGTGTTGGGTATTTCTCGCAAGTAAAGATTACATTTTCACCGATTGCAAAGATTATAAACTGGAATGGACCGGGGGGAATTAGGGGCATGGCAAGGAACAAATAGAACGAGAGAGGGAACGGAGACAGGAATTTGGGAATGAGTTGATCAAAGATAACGAAAAAAGTTCAATTTGTGTGATCTTCATTCCCGTTTGTGACATCCATATGCCGCATTTTCTTAATTCTCCCTTTAACGGGACTCTAATGAGGCCCAGAACTTACATGTATTTGTTTCTCTCTTAAAGTGCAAGGCCAGATTAAGGGTGGCGCATGAGGGGCGGCTGAACCAGGCGCCATTACAAAATGGGCACTAGAATAAGAGGAGAAAAACAAAACGGGGAGAAAGAGGAGAGAAAAAAGTGAGGAAGAGTAATAATGATAAGTATCACATCTAACGGGGAGCGATAAAAGCAAACTATTCGAAAAAAGTCGCCTCGCACCTGCTGCACGCTTTGACAGAACCAATGAACGATGTGTGATTCTGTTGGTTGATATCGTCGACTAGATTCTCGCCTTCAATTTCAGCGCATAGGCAACACATCTACCTAAGAGTGCAAACAAATTTAAAAACTTACAGTTATCTCTCTAGACTTTGCCCAGAGCCAGTGCACAATACTGCCGATGATATGCCGGAATCACACGCTGAATGTGGAAGACAACGGCCCGATGTCTGAAGCAACGTTTCTTAGCGACCGTCGAAAAATGTCCAATTTTTATGAATTATTCGAATAGATCTATTCTTTATTAAATCCGCACTGTGTTCGATGCAATGCGTGGAGTATTCATGCAGTCTTGTAGGTGCTAATAGGTGTTACATGCCGACCGCCGCGCCGAGGGCTTTTCCTTTTCATCTCAAGTCCTCGTCATCATTTCTTTCTAAACCGCGCTGTTCCAGGCCAAATTGTATGTTTGGTTCCTCTCTTAACTCGACTAGTTAAAGGTGCTGTCTCTTGTATCACTGAAAAACGACAAAATTAAAAGTTACTATCCTCTCAGGAAATGGGAGATTTTGTCGCCTTTTCTCGTTTGTAATTTTTTTTTCTAAATCCGATCTTTTTTATACCTGCATTTAAACAAATTGTAAAATTTGCCGCCCCCTAGATTTGCCGCCATGGGCCGCGGCCCATGTGGCCACCCCTTAAATCCGGCCCTGGTCTTTCCTTTTCCTTTTCTCCGTTCCTTCTTCTTGTCTCCTTTCTCTTTTTCGATCGCACGNGGGGGGGGGGGGGGAAGTCGCCCCTTGGATCCGCCAATGAACAGGTGATCCAAAAAGTCGGTCACATTAGTTTCCGATTTCAAGAGCCCGCACTAGAAAGTGGTCATCGCCAGTGCGGTGCGGACTCCCAAGTCTGAAAATTCGAGGCAACCTGCCGCGCCGGGCAGCGCACACGGCGCGGAGTTGCTAGGCCATATAAAGACAAAACGGAGCAGGAATCACAAAGTAGCGACACGTCGCGCGCCGCGTCGTTTGCAAGACCAAAAGCGGAAAGGGGACAGCGGACCCCCGTTCTCTCCATCGGACCCCCGTTCTCGCCGACAGACCCCCTTCGTGGTCGAGCGGCCTTATCCGTCGCCCCATTCCGACCAATTGCGACTACTCGACTCCTGTCCTAAGCGAAAACCGCGAGTGCACGTATGTATTTACACCGGAGTTGGGTGGTTTTAGCTTTTCCCGTGTCCAGCCCACCTTCCTTCCACCTCGCAGCAGACAATCGTGCCGCCATTGTCCGCCGCGGACCGACATTAAGTTGTCTCTCGCTAATAAACGAGGAAAAATGTAAGTTTGCGATCCGAGGGACTTTTTCTAAGCGTGTCGGTCGGTCGCTCACCTGCGTGCAATCACCACGCACTGGAAAAAAAAACACATTGGATCTAGAGCCCAGACTCTTAAATCATCAACAAGAAAAAATACTCTTGATTCAATCGGATTTTTGCTTAAATCAAGAACCAAGCGTCTTAATTTAAGCGGATTTCGTTTTGATTCAAGCAAAAATCCAATTGAATCAAGAGTACGTTTTCTTGTCAATGTTTTCAAGAGTCTGTACTCTAGATCCACTGTGTTTTTTTTCCAGTGCGCTTTGGAAGAGAGGTATCTGTGAATGTATCAGTCGCTCTGCTTGGCTATGCTCTCCCGATTATCAAGTATTTCCGGATGCTCCATAAAATGCCATAAATCATAAAAATGAAAAGTTACTCGATCTCATCCGGTAGGATTTGTTAATAACCGGTAATTGGATTTGATTTCGCATAAACCCTTTTGGGCCCTAAGAGCTCCATATTTCGACATGTCCATCCTTACTCCCCCATTTAGGCACTCTATTCTGCCGTAATAGCGAAGAGAGCAGTAAGTGAAAAGTTTTGAGAAAGCGGGCTCAGAAGCGTCTGATCGGAAACTTCTATCGAAAGAAGCCTCCGATCTTTGTCTAATTGCCGCTAATCACCCAAGTGACTCTTAGAAATCGTTCGGATGATTAAAAATCAACCGATTTTATTTCAAGTACATGGAAAGGGTATTATTCATTTTCAAATAGGCTAGTGTTAGGCCAAGATAGCCGTAAGTGTTATCCTCTGCATGCTTTCGTGGTGGCTCTTTAGACACTCAACAAACACATTTTCAGGTTAGAAATTGACAGAAGAGGGCGTCACTTTTCTTGAAAGCACTGTTTAGCTATCTGGAGGAATAATGTCACTTACGGCTGTACTGCGTCATTTTTTGCGCTCTTACGGCTGTCTCATACGTCTCGTTTTTATATAATTAGGATGAATTTTGCTATTCTATCCATTTCAGTGATTTCATCTGAAAGAAATTAGACGAATTTTGAAGGGAACTCGATTTCGAAAATTTGATACGTACTGCTCTCTTCGCTATCACGGCAGTATTTATGGGCAGCACCAGTGCGTGATTTAGCAGTGGTGGCGACGATGGCGCCTTTTGGTGGGAGAATCGGCAACACGCTGTGCTGGGGCGAACTGTGAGTTGTGGAGATTATCGGGCGCTGCATACTTGCGTTGAGGTTGAGGCTGATGAAAAGAGCATCGGCGACGCGACGCGGCGACCGCACACCGATCGCACTCGGTGAGTCATGAATGGAGGGATAAGTACTTAGGTAACTACTTGCGTTGAGCGGTGAATAAAACGCGGCGAGCCACGATATGCATGCCGCCAGACCGGATACTTTATTACGCACTTGCCAACCGGCAGTGGGCAGTATAGTATATCCACAACTAGCTCCACACAGGTGGCGCCTACAAATCTTCGTGCAATGGTCGCATTTGAATACGATGAGTGCAGTTAGTACTCGATAACTATTTTCAGTCTGATCACACACAGTTTTGCACTCTCATAGGGAATTGTTCGGTAGCATGGAATGACTGTAGACTGTACGATTCGTGGTAAAAATAAAATATCATAATGCTGCTCAAATGATCATCAAAGGTACGGAAAGATCTCAAATGAGCATCATTACAATGTCGTAGTCCGGTTTATTCCGTTACCTGGAATGAGCGTGTCATAATAAAAACCCAGGTAAAGAAACTGCAACGGATTGCAATACAAACCGGCAACACTGTAGTGATGAATATTAAAAATCTGTTGTTACCTATATGATGATCATTTAAAAATCATGGATGTGCTGCAAGTGTAGATGATCTGCCAAGTTTAAAAAAAATCCCTACTAAAATTAAATTAATTTTATTTTCTCCGAACAATTTCGGGACACAATCATCCTCGGCCTCTCGGTTTCTTCGAGATTTCAATGCGTGCAGTGTCCCTTATGTTAAGACCCTATGAATACAAACTCTGATACCGTTTTTGGCCTGATTTCTCCAAAAAAGTAATACAGCAAATGGGTCCATATGATTTTTTTTTTTTAAAATTTAAAATATTTTCAAAACGCTCTCGTCCAGATATTGCGAGGATATGTTCAAAATAATTTCAGTTTAAATCTTTTCCTCCGATATGTTTTGATTATCTCAGAATAATGATAAAAATATTTCAACAGAAATATTTATATGGAAACGTAACAGGAATATTTTGAAAATGTTTTTCCTTTTCAAAGTATTTTGTTGCAACTAAGAATATTCTTGGCCAGTAGTCAGCGAACGGAGTGACCGAAGCATTCGGACACACTTATCACGTCAAGCCGCGTCCATCGTCCGTGCAGCCACGCTTAAATGTCGTTTTTGAGGGACGAGGACTCTTCTACCAATCCTGGGGCAGTATTTGTATAGGACCTCTAAGTTTTAGTTAACACGTCGAAAGGAAGAGGCCAAGGCCAAAAATCTGTGTTCAGCTGTCGCAGAGCCACTCCAGAACGTATGTCTCTCAACGATGTTGACATCAAAAAGCTGACCGCATCTCCCTCTCCAATGTTGCAGATTTCATGTCACAAAATATAATCAATGCTCTTAATTGAATATTTCAACTCACGAAATTAGCGAAAGTCCAAGAACCTATGAGGCATGCTCGGTATATAATTAAGAACGGAAGCTATAGGGCCTTTAAGTTTTAGTGTATTTTCCGAAGGAAAAATACACTGTTGCGTTCTCCCTCAGGGTGGGACCTAGAGCGCAGGGCTCACGTGGAAATTGAGATATGTCCTAACGTCAAAAGAGCGCTGATTTGATGGAAACAAGATTGGAAACTGAAATGCTCAAAAGTACAGTTCTTCAGGGGTTGCAAAGTATTTTTCAAATTTGACCTCGGAAGTGTCCTTTTCTACAGTTATAGCGGATCTGACACACGACACACCCACCGCAAAATGTTTTGTTTACGCCTGTGGAAGGTTTATGATCATTTTAACTGATTAAAGTTGTAGTTTTTACTGTTTTGAGGGTCGAAGGTAAATAGGTGCACAATTACCTCGCGAACACACTCGTTGCGTGATAGGGTCGCGTGATTGTCGGTCGCAGATGTAATACCGCTGGGCGTGCTCACTGTTGTGTGGTGTGTGCTCTAAGTGGGTACTTGAGGTGCTTCTCGACAATGTTCCATAATTGAAACAACCACTCGGGCCGGGCGCCGGCGAGCAATTAGCACACCTGATCCGAATGATAAACATGTAACGATAATCGGCAATTAATTAAAAAGAATAAGAGCAGCAGGATTTATTGGCGGGTTTGGATTAAGGCGCATCCAAAGAGGAGGGGTTTGGAGGGAGGGCAAGTTTTTTTCATTACATACCTTCGGTTAAAACAGCGCTATGCAGGAAATACCATCTCCGGTACTGACATGTTAAAGGTGATTCGTCAAGCTCAATAGAAGTGGTCGAACTGGCATGCGATATATCGCATCTTTTAGGTCAAAACTGTCGGCAGATTTTGAATTTTCAGCAAGAAAAAAAGGACGATAGCCCCTGTGCATGAGCCTAAAGAATCATTCTAAACCCAAAAATCGGAAAAATTCAGAGAAATGAAAGCAGAATAGTGTTTGGAAAAAAAACTTGCATTCGATACAGAAATCGATAGCTGAATCGAATGCAAGGTTTTTTTTCCAAACACTATTCTGCTTTCATTTCTCTGAATTTTGCCAATTTATGGGTTTAGAACAATTCTTTAGGCTCCTGCGCAGGGGCTATCGTCCTTTGTTTTGCTAAAAATTCAAAATCTGCCGATATTTTTTACCTAAGAGATGCGATATATCGCATGCCAGTTCGACCGCGTCACTTGAGCTTGACGAATCACCTTAAGAAAGAACGCCGTATGAGCCTGCAGACGTTGCAATATCTCCTTCAATAAATAACGAATTCACCGGGAAAATTGTTGAACTTTTTTCTTCGAACAATTTTGCCCGCAATTTAATCGTTACTGAGATATCTCTCCTTAAAGTGTTCAAATATACTGGATCATATTTCGCGAATAAAATTATCCGAAAAATTCAAAAAAAAACTTAGAAAATTTCCCAGAAAGTTATCACGTGATCAGAAGAATTTAGGCAACGCTTTAGCTCGACATATGAAAAAGAAATATGAAGTGCGTTAGATAGAATTCCTTCCGCAGTATAAGGCCCGCAGCAATTTACGCTAAACACTTAGAGTGAAAAGTAATGTCCGGAGGTGACGAAAAGGGAATAAGGGAAAGAAGGTTTAATCCTAATTCAACGTGAGGTTGAAAATGCCTATAGCGTGACATGACGAATAAAAGAGGGGGAGAAAAGAAAAACAGTATAATTCAAACTTTCCTCGGGTAGGGACCACCATGAGACCATCATCTTCTCTCGGAAAATACGATGAGCTTTGTCAATGTGTCTGAAATCAAATTGTAAGTAGAAATTGATGTTTAGAGTTTAAATTAGAGTCCATGAATTCAAACTTCCTGCTTCCGTAAAAAACCAAAATCAACTCAGATCATATCTTCAAGACTTGAGGAAGAAGAAGCAGCGTTCATATATTTCATCGAAAATGAGCGCTTATATGGGCGGAAAAACCTGAGTTCAGTTTCAAGAAAACTTCTTTAATCTTTGATACTCGATGCTTTTATAGCTCTGTAAGAAATTTCTTTCATTGTGACCCAAAATATTTTAGTTAAGTATCCGAATTGATTTATGGTTGACTAGTAGAATCATCTGTGCTTTGTACAACCTTCGAATTATGTACTCTCGTTGAAAACAAAAAAACAAAAAACAAAACAAAAAAATACAACAGTAAACATAGATAATAAGGAACAAAAATCATACACCACCAGGAGGATAAAGTGAGAGTGAAGAAGACATGATGTGTTGCGTTTGCCTCTTGCCAGAACTGTGCAGAAGTGACTAAACTATACTGAGGGCAACTATTCGTGCTCTGAAGCCACTCATGTTGCCGTCACGCTAATTGAAGCGATAGATTGAGGTACTCGTTATTGGAGAAACCGGGATTGTGTGCAAGTGGCAAAACTACTTCGCGCAACTATTCGTGCCCTCAAGTCGCTCATGTTGCCATCAAGCTTTTTGAAGGCGAACTCGACAGGAGGAGAAGCACACAATATCAATATCGTGTTACACGTGAAATTTTGATAAAAAATACTATGTGTGTGCTTAAATGTCTCGCTCTCTTTAACGATCCAGCCTATATTTTCATAATTCCTTCCCTCGGTTTTAAAATCATAAACAAAGAACTAGGGTGGTCTAACCTTAAGTAAAAAAGTAACTTTGCTGGGAAAGATTGCCGGAAGAGTATATGACGGCAAAGCTTTAATGCTATAAAAACACTTCAATTCCAGGCCATATTTTTCTTTTTATAATCCACGGCAAAAGCAGGTGACTCAAAACATCGCGTCGGTAAAGTCACCCCCTCGGAGAAGAAACAATCCAGGCACCCTGTTTTATTTATTATGCAAAACATCTTAAAAACGTTTTGTCAATAATTCGGTCTTTCAAAATATTTAATGAGAAGTTTTGCGTTATAAAAGTCCATTTATTACTGAATTTATGTTAATTTTGGCTCTCTTCAAGCTTGCACATGAATATTCAACTTAATTCTCCACAACTTCCCCTTCAAACTTTGTATGTTGAAATTTCATTCGCACCGAAAAATGCTAGCTTGGCGTTTTGAATGTCAAAAATGTGTCTGGGGGCTCTCAAATGTTTCTTCAATTACTCTTCCAGTTTGTTTAAATCTCAGGAATGTGGAATCAACGGCTGGGGTAGAGTTAAATCAACAGTTGAGAGCCAGACACGTCTTTGATGACATTCAAGATGCCAGCACCTCAAGGTATTATTTTTTCAGGAGTGCTGTTGAGGATAAGCTGTTCGAGCATTGCAATTGTATGAGGTTTTCTATATTTTATTGGATTGTTGGGAGGACCTTTGATTTTTAGGCGATGACATAAACAACGGCATCATTTCCCCGTGCTAGAAAGACGCAAATATCCATACTTTTACCGTATGTGAAAGTCCACGGGAACATTTTCAGTGTGACAATATTTGTCGTGGTGAGTAAGAAAATTAGATATTGATATTTCGACGGCAGAGTGTAAAACAAAAGCTGAGGAAAAATGTGAGTCAGTCTGACGTCAGGCTATGTTTCATAAACTGCCTTGAGTCGGACTGATTCAGGCTGATGTCAGTCTGAATCAGTCTGACTCAGGGTAGTTTATGAAACATAGCCTGACATCAGACTGACTCACTTTTTCTAGGGGGAAATGTCAGGGTAATCAGGGAAATGTTAGGGAAATCAGGGAAATGTCAGGGAATTTCATTTTCAAAATTCTACGGCAACCCTGTCTTAGGAATCCACACGGAATCTACACGGTACTGTGCTCAGTATTTTCCTCAACTTCGCAAGTAAGATTTTTCCTCGGTACAAATCCTATGAAACGCCCCGTGGAGACAAGGATTTCGAGAGCTCCGGGAAAAAGCTCACCAGACTCGCAATTTCGCGAACGTAGAAGTGGCAACGCCGGTTGTTGCCATCTCCGTATCCCGTATCCCTTCCCGATTGTCGCAGCATCCATGTTGCCGGGATTCGCGTGCGGGGCACGAGGGAGTGGGAGGCCGAGGGGTGGATGAATGCGAGGGTTGAGCGGAGGGGGAGGGGAGGGGGCTGCGCAACTGGGTGCGTTCACGCACTTCTTGTACTCGGATCCCCATCGACCTCCTCTCGATTCCCCGCTGCACATGGGTGCCGGGCCGACCGACCCCTGTTGCCGCGCGGATACCACCCGCCTCACGCATCGCCGCGCTGTCTGCCGATCCCGGAGTTTGAAGGCTCACGCGCCGAGCCGAAAAGGCGCGGTGTCATGCGAACGCACCGTGAGCCTCCTCCAGCGAGGGATCAAACTTTTAGGGTGGATACTTTCGGTTCCGCGCACTGCCGCCGTTTGCGTGCACGGTGTCTGGGGGTGGATGCAATTTTACGGTTCGATTCTTTAAGTCTACGTAAGATTTTTTTATGGCGTGAAATTTTCTCCGAAAACTCCACCTCGGAGCTACCTCCTTTCTGGTAAAAATTACTCACGTTGTCACTTATTCTTACCAGAAATTTGATTTTCCTTTGACTATATTACGGTGTTGTAATAATGTTGCTTCTTTGTAATTATCTAAAAAATATCCCAGAAGAGCAAATAGTTTTTGCTTCTTCCCTCCAAAAAATTGTTAATTTTAAGGGAAAATGATATTCAACCAAATTGGGTACCAGCATGTATTATATCAAAATACGGTTGAAAAAACTTTTTTACACCTTTAGCAGGATTTCGGAGCAACTTTGCAGTAATGCTACGATCATTTGGAATTCTGATCCATCCCATCGCATCTCGTATCAAGTTGGCCTAAATTCGCCTGAAGAATTTTTGTTGTATGCGCACGTGAGAATTGATTGTGTCAAGGCAGCAGCTAAAAAAAGAGAACTTCAGGAACATTTTTTGTCAAAAAATGAAAAAATAATGGGCGTTAATTTCTTTTTGAAGTTCTCATTGGCATTTCTCCTCATCATTTCTTATAATCTTACCATCGGACATGTAGAGTTACGAAAAATGTCAAGGAATGATGATCATAATTATTTTTATAAGGGGGAAAAAAACTCTTAAATGGAATACTGACGAAAAGTTTTCTACTCAACTTGTGTCAAAGCCAGAACGGTTATCCCAACAGTCAAATCACGGATACTGCATTAATAAATCCCTGAAACAAGCTTGTTCCGGGAAATTTTTTCATAATCATCCTAAAGTATATTTATTCGGAGCAGAAATACATATCCACAAAGCACCTCAAAGTAGCACTTCCGTTCTCATGTTTTGGCACCAAGTCGAGTGCGTTACACAATTCTGTTTCCGCTTGACGTCATACACCTATTTTATTCGGTCTCAAATTGTAAAATTACCTCTGACGTAGCCTAATTTCGTAAAAAGTAAAAAACAAATACATTGACCATTCTAGAGGAAATACCTTAAAATTACCCACCACATAATACAGCTATGGAACAAAGATGCAAAATTTCATCATTAGAATTATAGGTATTCAAATTTCGTAAAATTTTATGACATTTTTTTAAAACTTTTGTAATAGACGCAGTATTCCATGAAACGCATGCACTGGAAAATACCGCTTGGATCTAGAGTCCAGGTTCTTGAGAACAATGACAAGAAAGACTACTCTTGATTCAATAGGAATTTTGCTGGAATCAAAAAGAAATCCGCTTAAATTAAAAGGCTTTGTTCTTGATTTAAGCTTAATTCCGATTGAATCAAGAGTATTTTTACTGTCAATGTTTTTAAGAGCCTGAACTCTAGATCCAAGCGACTTTTTTTCCAGTGGAACAGTAAAATCTTAATTTTCAAAAAATAATTATCATGAGTCAAATTTCGAAGTCTCCAAACGAATCATCGGATAACTCAGCGGATTGCAAGCGCAGTCCTTGAAAAATCGTTTCACGGAAAATAAAATTTCCTGTTTCCAGCAAAATGAAATTTCATTCCGTTGAATTGAATTTTCCACCGCCTCCGTGTATGACACTGTGGCACTACTGCCGTGCTGAGGAAAATCCGCCGATTTTCCTCAATTATTTGAATTTTATTTTTTATTTTATGTCTTATTTTTTCGAGAATTTTTCTTGTATTTATTGTTAACTCTTATTTTTACAGATTTTTATTATTTATGTTATTTATAAGAGGAACTGTAATTCTTTTGGCTTACATGTGTGGTGTAATTATTGTTGAAAAAATTTCTAGAATTTATAAATTTTATTTAAGACTTATTTGAATCTTAATTTTAGGTGGTTTGTTCAGGCAAATTATTAAATCTAATTTCATTTATTTTTCTATTTTTGGTTCAATTTTTAACATGTGTTATGAACACATGTGTGTGTGTTATGAACACTCGAGAGTTGCCAAATTTCCTACGATATATTGTTTGTTTTTGAGGAAAATAAGGAATATTTTTCCTCAAAATTTTTAGGAACCTCATGTGAAATTGCGAACAAATTCATCTGAAAAATTGGAAGAAAAATATCCATAAGTTTACCAGGAAATTCGTGTTTTATCAATAAAAATTTTGGCACCGCACTGAAAAAAAATTCTCTGCGTTTTTACCAAGGTCCGTTGGTACCTTTACCATCTCACTTTTTTTTATCAACTATTGGTAATTTTACCAAGACAGACTGGTAAGCTTACCTAAAAACCGGTATTTTTACTGTTTTTTTCAGGTAAGAATACCACTTTTATCGGTAATCAATTCCCGGTCACTTTGCCATTTTATCTCGGTAATTCTACCACAGTCGATAAAAAATATTGGCGTTTTTACCAAGGTCCAGTAAAATTACCGAGAAAGTTCAATTATTTTACCGAGATTTTTCGGTAAAATTACCAATTCCATGAATGGTAATTTTACCAAGAAAAAACTGGGATCAAATAGAACCCTGAATTCTTGGTAATTTTACCCTTTTCTCAGTAAATACACCGAGATTTTTTTTCCAGTGCGCCCGAAGGTTCCTACGGCGTTCTTCCTTAGCACGACGGACTACAAACCCTGGCTCCACCTTGAAAACCACCTGAAACACGAAGCGCGGCGTTCGACTTGTCAACGCAGGGCAGAACGTGCTTTTACTCTCGCCCGTACTTTTCCCTTCCTTTCCGGACCCGACCCGGGAGCACATGCATCCCTGTGCTCGCGCGAAGGGAGGGGGTTGGGAGGAGGGGGCGACAGCGGCGCTGGGATCGCGGGGCGGCGATCGCGCGAGAGCTTTCAGTCGAAATTCGGTCGCTCCCTCGGCGACACGTCTCGCTATCCCCGGAACCGAGCGCGGTCGTCACATGTGCTGAGCAAGTGCGCTGCGCGTCCTAGTGCCCCGATCGGATCCCCGACCAGTGCGAATATGAGGTGATTTTGTGTGTCTCGTGCTTTGGATTAACTTAACCGACTTCGCCATGGGATGCATCCAGGCCTACTTCAAAAAAGGTGAGCGCTTCCCCGATTTCCCGCGACGGGGGTTTCCCGGAACACGGGACTTTTCCCGGGATACCCGCCCTCGGACGGCATGGCGCCCTCTTGATTTCTCGTCGCGGTTGAGTGTTGTCGTTAAATGTTTCTGCGTGTATGTTTTTTCTGTATCTTTGTTCGTACAGTCACGGCTTTCGTGGCGACAAGCAAAAGAAACTGTTGCAATTACCCCCTTATTTTTAAATTATGTCCATCAGCTTTACAGAACCTATGTAGCGAAATGCAACAATTAATCGGGGTGGATTGGAGCTAAAAGGCCCTTTTTGGTATCGTTGTTTGTAAAGTCACGGCTCGGGTGGTGGCAAGTAAAAGAAACTGTTGCAATTACCCACTTATTTTTAAAAGATTTCCGTCAGCTTTAGAGTACCTATGTGGCAAAATGCAACAATTAATCGTGGTGGATTGGAGCTATAAGGCCCCAAGAGCTGATAAGAAAATAAAATGAGGTAGCTGTAAGACAGCTAGAGGAGTTATAATAATAAAACTTGTTGCAAATATACGTGCTCACAGTTTTTTCACACATTTAATGACATAACTGCAGCCAGCCGCCTAACACCATAATCGTGGGAAAATGCAACAATTGTGATGGAGTAGGGACGGACTGGCTCAGCGGACTCGGGGGTGTTCTTTCCTTAAACTTCGATCAAAAGAACATAGCAAGGACCCCTTTTGCCAAATTTCACCCTGCTTAGCACTTAGCACCTTTTAAAAAATCTCGCAGAGCCCTCGAGGGCCTTTTTCAAACCCTTCATCCCCCCTTCGGAGACCCTTCGAAGGGTCTCGCATTATCTTCGGCGAGGCCCGTCCTCCGGAAAGTTGCTGGAAAGTGGTGCTAGGCCTCTGTGATGAAGTGAGACAAAAGGGCTCCCAGTCAGGGTGGAAACACTATTTAAAATGAGATAACTTTAGCCAAGCTTAACAGGGTTGAAGTCGAATCATTCAGGGCGAAGAACACCTTGAAATTCTTAAAATCGTGTCCCCGGGTAGGTAAATTTTAAAAGCGATGAACCGTAAATTTAAGAAAACCACAGATTATGTTTGCTGGTGTTGCTACCAACTGTACGCCACGATTCAGTTGAAAAATTTTCAGTAGAATATCATTCATGATACGAATCATGGCTTGAGAGCTTGACCCGGTGTTCTGAAGAGTCATAGGAAGTGGTCAGCATCGAAAACTCGGAATCGATTTTTTTAACCCGAGTCGGTTTTTGCACTGCATTGCACTGCACAGTTGGAGTTTCCACCTTAGGGACTCTTTCACCTGACGTCCGCCCTCACAATTGGACGGCATTTCCGCATTCGCGGAATGGGCCACTCTGCATTTCACGTTGCATAACTTTCTCCCTTTTTTACTTTATAACATGACCACAACACACAACTTACTTAATGCTTTGAAATTTTCCGTTAATTTCCCCTAAATTGTTAAACATTTATTAGCGAAAGTCCAAGTCTCAGTGTTGCCTAGTTACCTATTCAAAAATAGAACATTGGAGAAAATGAGACAACCTCTGATGTAGCCATACCAATTTCGGATAAATCCTATGTCGTGTCGGGGGTAGCGAGCTGTGACTAGGTGAAATTTTTATTCGTTTATACTTTACTAAGACCAGAAAGACAGCGTTTGGTGAAGAAAACCAACTGACATTTTGCAGAAAATTAAGTTGAGGGTGGTTTTGAGCTCGCCCTGAAGTTTTTTTTCTCCTGCCAGAAATCTACTTTCCGCCGAAAACACCTACTTATAGCCTAAAGTTTGTTTCTTACAATGAGCAGCGCAGTATGGAGAAATCCAACTTCAAATCAAATTTCATCCATTTCAATTACTGTCCCCTGTTATTTAGCTAGTTCAGTTGCAATCGTTCAACTCTGGCTGCATAGGAACCTATACTGTTAAAAAGAATTCGATCTACTTGAACAAACTGAAAACGCACGGTTTATTATTTGAGTGTTTGCCATAAAACTTTTCCCTCTCAAATCAGACAATTTTGCCATTCTCCATACCTTTTCTCTACCGCTAAATGCTGCCCAAAAAAACATTCATCTCCTGTAAATGTTCATGTTGCACGTAATAGCTAGGTATTGTATTTTTCTTGTGGTTATTTATACGCCCTTTTAACTTCCAGACGGCGCGGCGCTCTCTTGTTGTTTCGTCACAGTGTGTGTTGTAATTAGTGGTCTTTTTGTGTGTTTATTTGAAAAGAGAATGAAAAAGCTCCGTTTATCAAGCTTTGGGTTACCCGGAATACTGTGTTTTTCCCGGGTTGCCGCCCTATATACCTCCTACCTCCTTCATGGTGCCTTTCTGGTTTGCGCCTGTGATGTGTGTGTTTCCTTCAAAAGGCATTTTGGTTTTTTTTATTTCCTTTGTTCATTTCCAAGAAAGCTCAAAAGTTCTGCCTCGTAATTATAGAATTTTGCAGGCAATTCGGATTTTCCGCGTCATACCCTCGCCTGTAAATTTTCAACAGCTGCCAAAGTTCAGGTCTGACATCTGAAACTTCAGTTCTTACATCTGAAGTACTTCAGATGCGAGATCCGAAGTTTTTCGGATGTGAAAACCGAAATACTTCAGATGTAAGAACTGAGGTTTCAGATGTGTGATCCGAATAACCTCGACAGCTAGACCTTAAGTGTTCAGATGCTCAATCTGAAAACTTCAGAGATCCATATGACCTAAACTTCGGGTCCCACGCACGAGGTTTTTTTCTCCGTGAATAGCATTCTAGTTTCGCGCTTGCCATGCACTATTCCGTACTTACAACTTCTGAATTTTTTGGCCTTGGTTACTCATTTTTGGGGTGCTTTTTTCCCTTTCACTATTGAAAATGGTTGTAATCTGTGCGGAGTCGCAATATTTTCATAATTGCTGCAGGGAAGCGGGAATAATTTCGATAAAGTCCAGTATTACTTGAAAGATGAAAAGAAAATATTGAATCAGACGTGTATTACCGGTTTTTTTTCCTCCTTTTTTTTAAATTTGGTTCCTGGGTGGGACCGTTGCAAAATATTTTCCACGCACAAGGTACCTTACGTAACATACTTTAAAGTACTTCACGCAAATTCATCCTTACAGAATGAAGAGAGATTTGAGACTGAGCGATGCTACAACCTAGCAGTAAGTAACGCTCAAGATTTAAAAAGCTAGAAATGATTTTCATTTGAGAAGATGAAGATTTTCTGAAAGTACTTCGTCGAAAACCCGATAGTTAAGGAGGACGTACGTCTAACGTAACATCACGCACAAAAACTTAAATTGGGATTTGGATTTGCGTTACAGCTGCGTTACAAGAGGAACAGACCTATTATAAGTATTTAAAAAAAATAAAAAACCAAAAAATCAAAACTCTAACAAAAAACAGAATAAAACCGCAACAATTACTTTAATATAAACTGCTCGTGGGTTGCGTTTCAACTCAAGAATCGAACCCCAGCTGAAAGTTTTCTCGACCAAGGTCTGGCAGTCGCGGCCGATGCATTGTTGTTTTTCCTCTCATTGTCTTAGATGAAGATACTGGTACCTCTCTAATAGAATGGTCATAAAATGTTATTTCTTCTTTCCAACGAATGAATAATTAGAAGAGACGTGTGCCGCGTCACCGCACTTACATTAGTCTCACTAGCGCACGGAGATGCCACTTCGGGCAGATTATAGATGATTTGGGTCGGGACAGCACGCAACTGTCGTCCTAGAGCCTCCTGCGAGAAAATACAAAAATTCGATGACTCGACTCTAGAATCACGTCGATATATTTATAGCGAAATTTCAAAATTACCGCTGGAATGTTTTTTTTTCCCTCAGAACCACACGAAGATATCAAATACTTTCCTTCTATTTTCCATTAAAACTTTAATATTTCCCAGATTTTCTTCCGAATCGATGTGACATATCGCGGATAGACGGACGCTTCACCGTATGAACGGGATTGTCAATGAATGACCGTCATCGACATATCCGTCATCCAAAAGCGATTCAACAAGCCAGACGTCGCGAAGTGGATCGAGTCAATTAGAGAGGTCGGACATGAAATTTTTGATCATAACTACACATTTCGATGTTTATTTCGTTACATTTTAAATTTTATGGGGTACTTACACACGGAGAAAAAAACTTCGTGCGTGGGACCTGAAGTTGAGGTCATATGGATCGCTGAAGTTTCCGGATCACGTATCTAATACCTTAAGGTCCAGCTGCCGAAGTCCGGGTCAGACATCTGAAGTGCTTCGATATATTCTGAAGTACTCCGGTACATACCGAAGTACCTCGATGTCTGACCCGAACTTCGGCAGCTCGACCTCAAGTTTTTGGATGCGTGATCAGAAAACTTCAGAGATCCATTTGACTTCAATTTCGGGTCCCATTCACGAAGTGTTTTTCTCCGTGCAGGATAAAATATTACGAGGAAACCGATGGAGCCACTTTTGAACCTCAAAATTTTGTATAAATGGAGTTATAAGCTTTTGAAGTTTCCAAATTTTGTCCGACCTTTCGCATTGACTCGATCCCATGTGCGTCGGACCGGACACCTGAGCAAATCATTTTTAATGAATCAACGTCGAAAAATCAATTAGAATGCAAAGCCATTTGGCAACATAGTTCGACTGTCTAATGCTATTGCATCGATTCCGGATTAAAACGTGCGCGCGTCTTGTTTTGAAAGTATCAGGGGCACGCAGGCGTGTAAAAATTGAAATTTCGAGCGAGCGATCCGGAGAATCAAACCGAGCTCTCCCTGTAGGAATGCACTCTGACGTCATTTTCCGGATACTGCCCCGAGCAGTCGTCAAAGGTGTATGCAGATGAATGATGAGAGCATAAGTACTTACTCAGAAGCTTATCTGTGGCACATGAGCAAAAACACGTGTTTCCGTGTCGCCTTCAAAATAATGTATATTATCAAGTTGAAGTGTGCTTCACGAATGATTTAGTAGAGCCTCTTGCTAAAGTAGAGGAATGGTTCATTTGAGGAAAACACGTACGGTTTCTGAAAAAAAGTTGAAAATCACAATCGCTTTTTGAGCTGCTGCTTTTCCAGATTCCCTAAATCGCTGTGTGTCATAGTTTTCGTGGTATTTTAATCTTACATTTTTTACGATCGCGAGGTTTCACTAAAATCAGTAGTCTTGGTTCAACTGCGTTCTTGAAAGAACCCTATAGAACTGTGCATTGTTTGCTCAGGTTTAAAGCAAGTAATTGAAGTACTGTTATATATACTGAGCAATAACGTTTTGGAAGGAGAGAGAGCAAAAGAAAACTTTCTGAGAAAAATAAAGCTATGAGAAAAGTGTAAGAGATTAGAAGTAAGAATTATTTTAACATGTCAAAGAGGTCATCCTCAAGAGGGAGATTGATCATCCCGTGAATGATTAAACTGAAAAAAGTGCTCTACACTGATCATAGGAGTATGGGGGGGGGGGATTCTTTGTGGTACTCAACTATTTAGTCTTTAGCCCAAGTAATAAAAGATCGTTTTCAATCGTCGATTTGACCTTTTTGGTTTGTAACGAACGGCAATTTCAAATAGCCTTCGTGATTTTCAATGTGGTCAGAAAACGCTGAAATCGCATATTTAATTAGCTTTGAAAAATTTCTATACTGCAATTCATCATACGCGGATTCAAGGGAGAAGCGCAGGGGGCACACGATCTCCCCCGTTTGCCGGAAGAAAAGGAGGTAGAGAAAGGAGTAAGGAATTAACGGAGGAGAGAAGAAAAGAAGGACGCTTGTATGCAGCAATTTTTTAGGACAAAATAGGCACACTACATGCTAAATGCTTTAAAATTTCGACAATTTTCTAGGGAAAGCCCCCCCCCCCCCCCCGTCCACCTGCCTCCCGTTTGAAATGTAGGCAATTCATTTCGAATAAGCTTTTCCTGAGAAAACACGTCTTGTACTTTAAATCCTACCCTGGCTAGTGGTTCATTCTGCCGTGCTGAGGGAAAATACCGTATGAACTTTCGATAGTTGCCAAATTTCCTCCGATAAAACATAAATTTTTGAGCATAGTTATAAGTAAATTTCTTGGCAATTTTCAGATATTCAAGATCGAATTGCGAACAAAATATGCTTGAAAATTCGGAGAAAAACATGATAAGTTTTCCAGAAAATTCGAGTTTTGTTAAAGGAAATTTGGCAATGTCTGAAGGCTCATACGACGTTTTTCCTTAGCACGGCAGCATTACACTCCCTGTTTTTTTTTTTCTACCCCCCGAGACGTGGATTTCCGAAAGGACTGATAGGCGCATGGATTGGAGGTGACAGTCTCACGGGGTTCCTCGTGAAATGTGACGTCATTAAGCGGCGAAAAAAGCGAGCCTGCGCCACATACTGCCTTGCTAAGGAAAAACGCCGTATAATCCTCCAGGTGTTGCCAAATTTCCTATGATAAAACACGAATTTCCTGCTAAAGTTATGAATATTTTCTTTCCAATTTTTCGGATACTTTTGCTCGCAATTTCACCCGAAGTTCTTGAAAATTTCAAGGAAGAATATTCATAATTTTCCTCAAAACTGAACATTTTATTGAAGGAAATTTGGCAACTCTTGAATATTCATACGGCGTTCTTCCTTAGCACGACAGAGCGTCGCGTTGCGTCGATGCCCCGCTGTCTGCAGTGGGACCGCTCGCATCGGCGCGACGCAGCCATTAATTGATCATGCATTTCTGGCACGGTGCTGTGCAGTTTTGCTCTGCCGCCAAATCGCCCGCTAAACATTAAATTTCACGACAATTCCATTATTTATTCTGTGCGACTTTGCCTATCCATCATCAAAATATTTGGACCGCGTTGAGCAGAAAGGAACCAAGCCACATCAGCTATCGCCAAATTTGACTGGGCAATTTAATTTTTTACATGAAAACAGTTGCTCGGATTTTTCTGCGAATTTTCGTGAATTTGTTGCAAAGTTCAGTGAATTTGTTGCTAAGTTCCGTGAATTTTCTGCAAATTTCAGTGAATTTGTTGCAAATTTCAGTATGAATTTTCTGCGAAGTAGGCACGAAGCATAGTCCTCAAACATTTCAAAGGAATCCGCTCAAACTTTCTCCGATAAAAAATTTAATTGCTCCGTTAAATTGGCAATAGGGATGTGGCTGTGGCTTAGTTCCTTTCTGCCTAGCGCGGTTCATTTTCAGGGTTTCTACAGGTCCCGAAAGTCCTGAAAAATTCCGAAATTTGCATGACTGGTCCCGAAGTCACGAATAAGTCCAAAAATTTAACTCGAAATCCCGAAAAATTGAAAAATCTACGGTTTTCGCGAGTCAAAGCGTAGAAAGGTGAACTCGATGTCCATTGAAATTAGCTGTAAGTGTAGACCCTGACTTAGCAAAGATATACTCCGGAGGTCCAAAAAAAGTTCTGCAAAGGTCCTGGAAAAGTCCTGAAATTGGTTTTCATAAATCTGTAGACACCCTGCATTTAACACTTAGATGAAATTTTCACAATTTTAAATGGCATTGAACGTTTTTTTTATTCCTCTCGTGGGATCAGTCCAAACTAATGGAACCTGAAACGTTGCTGTCAAACATCATTTTGAATGAATTTGAAATACACAATCGGGTGTAAAAACTACGGAGTTCCGAATCTCGAAATAAAAATCGCTTTTGCGCTCTTCTAGCGACCATTTGTAAACACCGCGTGCATCGCGCGCACCATCCATCGATTCAGTGTCAGCGCGATAGGTGAAAGTTTTCAAACACCGCGGTGATAATTTACATTCGAGTCGGTTTATCCGCTCCTGTCCCCACCGCCGCATCGGGGGCTGGTTTTTTTTTGTCGCCAACTTCGAGCCGAACCCGCGTGTCGTATAGCGGGGAAAAAATTGGCTTCATAGGATAGGCACCTATTATAGCGTTAGAGTAGATTAAGTATTCCGACTTAGTGCCAAATAAAACGATGCATCATTTCAGCGCGGGATTAATGAGTTGGAGTTATCGCTCTCCTAGAGCAGTGAAGGATTGCCTGAAGGTTCGAATTCTATTTAAATTCGTGATCCCGGGATGAGATAAATCGGAAAATTAATTCGGCGGGTGACGTTGATTCTTGTGTCCGTGTGACGGGACGTGCGTGACGTGGCGTGTGTGCCGTGTGCGTGACGTGCTTTGCTATATATCGATAGATTTGCCATTTTAATCTATGTGAAAGGATCGATAGACAAGGCCTTCGCAGCGAACACCTTAATAATCGATTCTTTATCATAGCTTCAAAGGGAGAAATATCGATAAATCGATCATTCACGCCTCGCCACTGATTCTTAGATAAAAATAAAACTGAAACCTCAATCAATAATCATATCTCCTAGTTTTGGCAAGTAGCATAAGAATCAAGATGGATTTCCGATTTTTATTATAACAGGATCATGAAAGCTGTCTCTCAAGTCGGTTACTTGATATGCACCGGAAAAAACCGGTCATTGATTTTTATTCATTTTCCAGTCGATTGGATTTTTTGCAAGGTGGCAACATTGCATTTCCTCCATTTAAATACACATACATACATAAAGTCGCTTTTATAGCGCCGCCTCGCGCTCTGCGACGCCCAATCGCCATTGCCCCCTATCCTCCCAGAGATCATCAGGCAATTGGCACCTTCTGATCTCCTCCTCCACCCCACTCCATTTAAATCCATCACCATAATAATCGATTCTAGACGAGGCAGCCTGCTTCGATACATATTTATTGCTTTAACAAGGTGGAGAAATAAAGCTGGGTCCACACTATTTGGCGGGGAAAACAAAGCCAAGAAATTCCGAACATTTCAATTAGAGCCGAAAAAATATTTTTTTTTTAGCCCTAATGAAATTTTTGGAATTTCTTGGCTTTGTTTTCCCTGCAAAATGGTGTGGACCCAACATCATTTCTATTCCTTCACGCTGTATTTTATACAGTATGAATTCAAATGCGATTCTGTCAGAGGAATGGTTACCTGTACCAGTAGTTAGTATAACGCTTACCTTATTTCTTCTGGCAGAATTGACTCTGAATTGACGCTATGCGAAATACAGCGTGAAGGAATGGTAAATTCTACCAATCTTTTTTCTCGGTGTACATACAGTTCGAGCCACTTCTCAATGTTTTTTTCTCTCTCATTTATAGTTTGTTTTACATACATCCAGAAAAAGGAAACGCAAAGTTGTTAAAATGCAGGAATCGCTGCCGCATTTCCTAATTGTGGACTCGCGGACCGACAGGAGAAACCGAGGGAGGAGAGCTGACCTTAAGCGGCCCGCAGTTTGGGTTAACGCAAGAATAATGGACGGGGACACTGGAGGCGATCTTCACACCGGGATTGAATTACCGCAATTATAGGAGGCGATGATTACTACCGACGATGAGTAATGACTGTTGACTAACTGTGTCAGGAGATAATCCTTTCGAGTGCCTGCTCAACGGGTATGTCGAGTGGCGGCGTAACGAAACGATAGTTTGAGAGAAAAAATAGACCCTGAACTCCACTCGAGATTCTGAGCTTCACCTACATGCGACGGTAGGCTATGCACTGTGCAGCAGCAGATACACTTAAAAAAATTGGAGTCCGCCCTGGGACAAACTGTCACATCAGAAATGAGTCAGATTCTCGCCAAATCGCATGTTCCCAACACTGGAAAAAAAAACATCGACAAGAAAAAATACTCTTGATTCAATCGGATTTTTGCTTAAATCAAGAACCAAGCCTCTTAATTTGAGCGGATTTCCTTTTGATTTAAGCAAAAATCTGACCCCTATGGTTTTAGAGAAATTCCAAGACTAACACAATCCTGAGGCAACTGACAAATGGCGAAAAACGATGATGTTCGACAGTTAAAACGAGGGACAGGAATAAAACAGGAATTTATGTTTACCCGCAAAAAAGAACTTACAATAACCGGTAGCTTTAGTCGAAGTTCAAAAACATGCATCTTCTTACCCGCTTTACGCGTCTATTTTATGTTTTTCCGGAGAGAAAAAAAATCGGATCATTGTCTGAAAATGTCAAAGAACATCCTCCGCGAAGCGAAAACGAAGTTGGAGGATATTTCAAGAAAAAAGCGGGTGTATTTCTTGAAATAATTATCTCACGTGTTTTTAAACTTTTATCAGCATGATTCTAGAAAATCGTTACGGACAACCGTCGCTGAGGCCCCATTCTCAAGTATGCGCTCAGAGTTTTGCACGTCCATGAGATAATATTATTAGGGCCACAATATCTCCGCAGAAAAATAGGTCACTGCGAGGTCAGTGACGGAAAATCAAATTCACGTTCATTTCACCGAACGTCTTTCGGCACACCGTTAAGTTTCCTCTCTTGGTAGAGTAATTTTCGTAAGAGCTGCTACCCATAAACTGGAATAAATTTTGGGCACGCAGCCATGCCAAAGAAAAACGCCGTATATGAACTCCTGGACTTTGCCGAATGAACTACATTTTGCAATGAGGAATATCTGGCTCTTTCATTAAAGCTCCTTTCAGCATAGGGAAATTAATGGCATATATGTTGTTCCTAAAATGGGTCAGAAATAGTGATCCTTTATTGCAAAATTTATTCCAAATGTATATTATTAAAAACCAACTTGTGGCAAAACTTTTTGAATATATATAATTATTTGAATTGTTTTGAAAATGTTTCGGCAATTTCATATATACTACACCTATCCAGGGCCGGATTAAGGGGGTGGCCACATGGGCCGCGGCCCATGGCAGCAAGTTTAGGGGGCGGCAAATGTTGTATTTTTTTCAAATGTAGGTATCAAGAAAAAAATTTGATTCAGAAAAAAAATCACAAATGAGGAAAGGCGAAAAAATCTCTCGTATCCTGAGAGTTAAAGTATAGGAATTTCTGATTTGTTCGTCTTTCGGTGTTACAAGAGACAGCGCTTTTCATTAGTCTAGTTGAGAGAGAATAACCAAACACGCAATTTGGCCTGGAGTGGCACGGCGCAGAGAGCAATAATGGCCAGAACATTATATGGGAAGGAAAAGCCTTATCGGCACACCGGTCAGCATATTAGCGCCTACAAGACTCCATGAATACTTCACGCATTGCGTCAAACGTAGTGTTGTCTGCAGCGGTTGGCGTGAAACTCATAGTGCCTACAAGATTGCATGAATACTTCACGCATTGCGTCAAAACTAGAGCGGTCACTTGGTCAGCAGCGGTCAGCGTGGAACGCAAGCGCCTACAAGACTGTAGGGATACTTCACGCATTGCGCCAAACTCAGTGCGGTTGGCGCGGTGGCGGAAATTAAGATAATCAGACCACATTCATGTTTATTCTTACTCATAATTTTTTCGTTCTTTTCTTTTAAATAAAAGGCATCGTCCCCACAGAGATAGGTCTACGGAACTTAATTTTCGAGCAAAGTTCTGTGAACTTTTGTTATGTTGACAGGGCTTTCACAAAAAATGTGCCAAACGCGAGTAAACGCGTCTTATGTACCCCTCCTCCTCCGGCACGTTCGCCTGATGGTTTCTATGGATGTTTCAAAACGAATAGGCGGCCCATGGGCGGCAAGAAGGTAAATCCGGCCCTGTACCTATCTGAAAATGAAATATATAGAACAATATTTCTCGATGATTAATTGGACGTCATTTTGCAATTAGGAACTGCAATTACTAGATCATCCGTAAAAACACTTATGCACATAGGGAAACTAATGGTACTTACGTTGTTTCCACACTGAGCTAGAAATCGCACTTCCGAATCGCGAAATGTAGTCCAATTTTTGATCGGGAGAATGTTGGCAACGTCCAGATGTCTATAAATAGGGATTTTCCTTAGCACGACGGTATGGCAACGCTTAAGGCAAACTGCGTGGTCATGTCCTTGCAGCTTCACAATAGTGAATCTCACTCATCTAGGTAAGTGCACAAGCTTTCCGGAAAATAGCTTCTGTACTCCATATGAGCTTCCTAATGAAATTTGCCTGCAACGTGTACCTCCTTCTCGATCAATACCAAAGTAAACTTGCTCAAATCGGAAAATGGTCGGTGATCATATCAGAAATATCGTGGGTCCTCCAATTGACCCGCTTTTATAGCATAGTCAACTTATTTTGATAGCTCCACTTCTCTAGAACCGTAGAATACACAGAGTTGAGTCGCACGATAATGAACTTTTCTCCATTTTCTATTCTTTCTGATTACTTCACTAACAATAAGTATATTTTAAAATATTTCTCTATCAGATCGCATATTTGCATTTTACATATAGGTACTGCATCGCCCTCATATAATACATTTTTATTTTATTACTTTCTTACCAATTTTTACTTAAATTTTTTTATTATTAATTTTTTTTTATATTTTCCTCATATAGTCAATTCAGAACATCTGGAAGCTCTAGAATCTCCGTGACCACTGCGTCTTACTGCCGACTCACCGGGAGAGGTGCCTGAAAATTGTACAAAGCACAAGAGCTATTTTTTTTTTTTTTTATTGGAGATGCACAAACCATCAGATTTTATTTTATTTTTTTGTTTTCCAAATAATGAGGTACGAGAGTGCTTCGATCGAGGCACGCTCACCAGTCTAACCGTTGGAAATAACGCCATTAGTACATTACCGTGGTTGCCTCTTGCTCACACCGAAAAAAAAGGTACGGACCACATGTAGACATACCGTCCGTTCGTGGCTCAGAGGCCAAACGTTCCGGGTGCTGGAGCCTTCGCTTCAACTACTCAGGGTGCTACACCCGGAACTTTCGGCCTCTGAGCCCGGAACGCGGACGGTGTGTTTATACAGTCCATAAGTACGGCTTTCACGTCCGGAGTTTTTTTTCCAGTGCATATTCGCAAGACGCAAGTGTGGTTTTTTCATTTTCTATTTTTTTAAACTGCAGTCAGTTTATTTTTGGGATTCGTGCGATCCCGCGTCAGGTGACCGAGGCTCGAGAGAAGAGCAACGACCTATGACCTTTGAGATGCACTTTCGGAAGCACTGACCTTTTTATTCGTCGATCGACAGGCGACTGTTCAACTTTACCCGCGCTCATTTCTAGGACGAATATTGCACCGCTCGGGCCCGCACAGTTGCGTCTCCCGTGACCTTTGACATACTTTATTGAAACGAGAGTGGACATTCCAATCCCTTTCGACCGCCCATCCCTCGTACCTCGCAGGGGAATATTGCTTTTTGTTCGTATCTCATTGAATCATCGCGGGCGAATATTAAATCATTTTCACCCCGTCAAAGAAAGAATATTGCTCCTCGAAAACTGTTTCAACATTTAAATCCATTAATCAGAGGGGGTTTTGGAAGAGCTTTGGATTGATGATTCAATCCTAATCGTTTCTTTGTAGAATAAATTCGGTCAGTGAAGCCCATGTCGCAATGTCAACTGAGCTCCAATGATCGGCCCGCTGTGTCTCTTCATTTATTTGCATATGCAAGTCATCTTGTACGAAAATTGCATTTTCTGGGTTGAAAATTGTTTCTTAGGTTTATTTTTGAGGTAAGTTATGAATGTTTTTCCTTGAAATTTCCTAGAACTTTAGGAGAAATGACTTATAAAATTATCTGAAAAATTGGAAGGAAAATATTCGTAAATTTACCAGGGAATCCGTGTTTTAACGAAGGAAACTCGGCAACACCTAAAGCTTCATACGGCGTTTTTCCTTAGCGCGGGAGTATAGCCGTGCATTTTTCACCCCTCGTTGTGGAAATTTGTCACCTCAGCTGACCATGTCCATTTCGCTCGTGCAATTTTCCACCCCTACCGAGCCAAGCACCTCAGAACCCCGGGGGCTAATTTTTACTTTTATCGAGAGCCCTGGGGAGCCGTTGCTAAACGGACCCCTGAACGACCAAATTATCGGGAGGAACTTCGAAATTTCCAGCCGGTGTTCGGATCGGCAATTCGACATCACCGGCGAGTCGTATAATCGCTTTTATAGCCGGCCGCGAAAGATGATTCTTTACCTCTTCTTCAAGGGCCCTCGATCGTAACGCTTTTATCGATTCCATAGTTCATCCCCGCCCGTCGAAAGCCCCTTTTACTCTGTTTGTTCGATAAACACGAAAACAATACCGCTTTACGACCCAGGGTTTAATAACCTCCTATCAATGGTGGTCCAATATCTTTAATAAGAGCAATTTCTCAAGCCGAGAGGCAGAGATTTTACCTGAAATGAAAATCCTCTAAGCCTGGAAATCTTTCATTTTGTAACTGTGTGTTCGATCAACTACAAATTACAAAAGTGTAGGGATCAACGTTTCCCAGGAAAGTCGAGTATTAGAAACGGAAAAGGGCGAGATATACCCACCGGGATCAATGATGGTCCAATGTCTATAATAAGAGCAATTTTTCAAACTGAGAGGCAGAGATTTTACCTATAAAGAAAATCTTCCATCTTGTAACCATTTGTCTGATTAACTACAAATTGCAAGAGCGTAGAGATCAACGTTTCCTGGGAAAGTCGGGTGTCAGGAACGGGAATGGGTGAGATTCCTACCGGGAATATTCCCGGGATAGTTCTCGATGGCTCCTCAAAATGGGAATGATCACCGTGCATACACTGGAAAAAAAAAACACTTTGGATCTAGAGTCCAAACTCATGAAAACATTGACAAGAAAAAATACTCTTGATCCAATCAGATTTTTGCTTCAATCAATTGCTTCAATCAATTGGCTGGCAAATCCCGGGAAAGTTGCTGTTCCCGCAAGAGTGTATGGATCAACGTTTCCCGGGAAAGTCGAGTGCCAGGAACGGGAATGGGCGAGATTCCTAACGGGAATATTCCCGGGATAGTTCTCGATGGCTCCTCAAAATGGGAATAATTACCGTGCATGCGTGTGCGTTTATCTGTCAAAATTTCCCAGAGGGGTAGATTTTGGCTAGCAATTTCCGGGCAAGTTGCTGTTCCCAGTAGCGGGAAAGTTCTCGCTTAAATACTTAATGGAGTGACCTCTCCGAAAACAAAATTTGAGCGGAAAGTTAAAAACGTTGCAATCCAGTTTCCACCTCAGTTTCTTCACCGTTAATATAAACATGCGAACAAACCCTTTAAGGAACTATAGTCTGTCCCAGATACGAAGAGCCCTGGAAAATCAGAATAATTTGCACTATGTAGAAGCAAGGTATCGTTCGTTCTATTGTGCCCGACTAATCACCGAGCAAACCCCGCACCGTACAGAGGGTTGGTTATGAGCTCCGCGGCGCGGCGGCATCTTACGCCGGGAATCCGCTCCTGGACCTCGGGGAAAACCACCGCGGAAAAATGCGAAGGGAGTATGCGTTGCCTCGAGGTGACTTGTGGCCCTCTGTGCGACGCATGTGAGAGGCGACGAGATGACAGGTGACGAGGGTCGAGGCACCCCAACCCGCCAAATAGTGCTAATTACTCTGATTTTCCAGGGCTCTTCGTATCTGGGACAGACTATAGCGGAAGGCCCCTCTATAAAACATCCTTACACGCAGACTTATCGTGATCTGTTTTCACAGGCTGTCTCTCCTTTTTCCAAGCCCCTCAGTCCCTTGCGTGCCTTTTACGGGCCGGAGCGATGCGTTAACGTTCCCCAGTTATCGACTTAATGCATCGTTGCCGCGATGTTGTGACTTAACAATATTTTCAATGTTTTACCAGAAATGAATCATATTTTCGCCAAATCTCTATTTTCCAATCTGGTTAATATTTTCCATGAATGACGGCTTTTTCCACTTTAACAAACAAAGACGACCTTATGACAGAATTCACTGGGGAAAAAACACAATTCATCTAGAGTACAGACTCTTGGAAACATTGACAAGAAAAAATACTCTTGATTCAATCGGATTTTTGCTTGAATCAAAAGGAAATCCGCTTAAATTAAGAGGCTTGGTTCTTGATTTAAGCCAGATTCTGATTGAATCAAGAGTACTTTTTCTTGTCGATGTTTTTAAGAGTCTGGACTCTAGATCCGCAATGTGTTTTTTTCTCCAGTGTTGGAAAAAGGTGGTGGAATGATGCATTGTCCACAATATTTTGCGGGGGAAGGAAGGCCGAAAATTTCAAAAATTCCAACTAGAGTCAGAGTCAAAAATGAGTTTTTGACTGCGATTGAATGTTTTGGCATTGCTTCCCCACAAAACAGTGTGAACCCAACACCATTATATACCATCTTGTTACATACGGTTCGGAACACATTTTTTAGTGGTTTTTTTCCTGTTCTTCCTTTGGAAACTGTACCGAGAAGCTCTATTTTTCTTGCAAATTGATTATCTGTTTGTTTCTTAGACGTCTGCCTGTTTTCCGAATTGTTTGTCGTCTCATGTTAACTTTCGGACACGCATTTTACTTTCAATGCCCTCTGAAGAATCTGCATAAGATGCACCTCATTTACAGCCAAAGAATAACAGGCGGCTCGCCAAATTGGCAGTTGACACCCGGGAGCACACGCGGACAATAACTTGCTCCCGAGGCGACGCACAGTGGATCGAGTCAGAGAGGTCGGACATAAAGTTTTAGACTAAAACTGTACATTTTGACGCTAAATTCGTCACTTTTTAAATTTTGGTGGGTGCTTGCAGGAGAAAATTTAACGAGGAAACCAATGAAACCATTTTTAAAATCTTGAAGTTTTGATTTGACGGTGTTACAAGCTTTTAAAGTTTCCAAATTTTGTCCGACCTCTCCACTGAAAAAAAAATCTCGGTGTATTTACTAGGAAAATGGTAAAATTACCAAGAATTCAGGGTTCTATTTGATCCCAGTTTTTTCTTGGTAAAATTACCATTTATGAAATTTGTAATTTTACCGAAGAATCTCGGTAAAATTATTTAACTTTCTCGGTAATTTTACTGGACTTTGGTAAAAACGCTAATATTTTTTATTGACTGTGGTAGAATTACCGAGATAAAATGGCAAAGTTACCGGGAGTTGATTACCAATAAAAGTGGTGTTCTTACCTGAAAAAAACAGTAAAAATACCGGTTTTTAGGTAAGCTTACCAGTCTGTCTTGGTAAAATTACCAATAATTGGTAAAAAAAAAAGTGAGATGGTAAAGGTAACAACGGACCTTGGTAAAAACGCCGAGAATTTTTTTCAGTGTCCCATTGGCTCGATCCATTGTGCGACGCGACGTCACGCTGGACGTGAATGAATGATAGAACGCCATCAAAATGCTCACGCTCGAATCAACATGCCGCGTCTACCGAGAGGCCTTTTCTCTGTTCCTTATCGAGCCGGTCCATTTGCCAAAAAGCAATATCAAACCGCAGATGTAGCTGTACATGTAAAAATAAAAGATGTCTCGTTTAAAATAGATTGCATATCCGTTGTTTTCACAGTTAAACCTCGTCGTATAATGCTACAAACACCAAAGGACAGCACTAAGAGAGACGGAATAGACTATGGAATTAGCAACTACGTCATTCGATGGATCGATATATTAGCTGTTTCAATCGCGAACAAAAACATAACTTCAATCTAAAAAATTCAAGCCTTTGATTGGCTGTTTCAATTTTACCGCTTTTTCAGAGTACGGCAGAACAAATCGAAATTCAAACGGGCAAATGTGATTTCAAATATTTTATCTCAATGTATCGAATTAGGTAGACACTAAATCAGTATGTTATCAACATCTTGAGAAATTCTAATTTCAAAATTCTAAGAGATATCGAAATTCAGAAAACTCCGATTACGCATTTTTGTGACCACACCTGGATGAAAGATGAGCCATTTGAGCGCGCGGTGGGAGGAAATTACGGGGTTCCGTCACAACCATGTCTGAATCCCGTAATTTACAGGAGAAAGGAGACGCAGCATTGCTTTACGGAGCGTTACAGGGGGTTATGGGTGACGGAAAATCTTCAAATCGTCACCAGTTCCGACCAAAATATCACAAGCACCATGCGACATTTTAACATTTCCATCGTCACTCTATTTTTTTACAGAGAAATTCCTCAACGAGCCCGTCCGAAAATTTCACTGAATTGTCCTTGTGCTGCCGATAAAATTCGGTGAAATTTTCAAACAGATTGAACCAACAATTTCTCTGTAAAAAAATAAAATGGCAGCAGAAATCATAACACGTCACACGGGGCTTGTGAGACTTGGACCTGAAGGTGACGGAATGTAATAGCGTGCGCGCGTCACGAAATTCGGGAATGGCCCCTAACGGCAAGTCGTAACGCAACGAAGGCGCCCTGGCGCGGAAAAGTTCTCACAACAGGTCGAGGAAAATTCACGTTGAAAACGCTCAGTTTACTTATTCGTCAGCCGAAGATTCAACAGGATGTCCATTTTAAGCCGTGGGCCGTGGAAGAAAGGGGAAAGAAAAGCAGGGGAGAGATGGAGGTTAAATCTGTGCGTTGATTGCTGACGCCGCCCCGTCGCATTGTTTTATTTAGAACGGCAGGGATTATCTTCAGAGGAATTTTTCAAAATGTCGCGTTTTTATTGCACGTAATAACGACAGAATTTAATTTCGCGAGCTTAATCGACGGTGTTGTCTATTCCATCAGAAATTCTATGAATTTTCCCATAATTTTGGAAAAGATTCGTTGGTTCCGCAGGGCGAATGAAAACTGAAAGTTAAGGGTTTCTAACCGAACCTTACTTCCTTTGATTTCCGGTGATTGAATGCTTTTCAAAACAACTTATACGCAGGAAAAATTATCATCTTCTCCATCGAACCGACATTAGTTATTATTCAAAATGGCTATAACCGAAATTCGGTTCCTATGGCCGAAAATGTTGGTTATGCAAACTAGAGCCGGATTTACCAACTTGCCGCCCATGGGCCGCCTTTGTTTTGCCGCCACCTTCTCATTCCGTTTTGAAACATCAATAAAAACCATCAAGTGAACGTGCCGGAGGAGGAGGGGTGCATTAGACACGTTCATTCTTGTTGGAAACATTATTTGCGAAAGCCCTGTCAACACTACTAGCAGAAGTTCACAGAACTTTGCGGAAAAGTCAAGTTCCGTATACCTACCTCTGTGTGGACAAGGCCTTCCATTTAAAGAAATGAACAAAAAAGTATGAAGAAACAAACATACATGTGGTTTAATAATTTTAACTTCCGCCGCCACAGCGCGCTGACCGCAATGGGTTTGGCGCAATGCGTGAAGTATTCCTGCAGTGTTGTAGGCGCTTTGCGTTTCACGCCGACCGCGATCGCTGCTGACCGTACTGTGTTTGACGCAATGCGTTAAGTATTCATGCAGTCTCGTAGGCGCTCTGCGTTTCATGCTGACCGCACTGTGTTTGACGCAATGCGTGAAGTATTCATGCAGTCTTGTAAGCGCTTTGCGTTTTACGCCGACCGCGACCGCTGCTGACCGTACTGTGTTTGACGCAATGCGTCAAATACAGTGATCGAGCATTTTTCTGCCCCCCTGAACTCGCGTAAAAATAGAGATACGTTCTTACGTCACAGGAGCGACAATCTCATCCGAAGTTGAGCCCCTCTGACTGAGCTCTCTTTGCTCTGTGCAGTGGTCTTTCTCATTGAAGTTGGACACATGAGCTCGGACCTTCTTTCCGGGCGGCAACAATCGTCGCGTCGAACTCGGATCGCCTTGTTGTCGCAGCCGAACGGGATTAGAACCACGCGGAGCCGGGGATAATCCTGCAGTAGCGTGGCGTGAATGATCGATTATCGATATTTCCCCATTGGAAGATATGGCGAAGAATCGATTATTAAGGTGTTCGTTGCGAACACCCTGTAAATCGATATTTTTGCGTAAGTTTAAGTGGCAGATCCATCGATATATCGCAAAGCACCCCACGCCACTGTAATCCTGCCCACAGCGAGCGCGGATTCCATTAGCCAGCTGATTGATTTTCAAAAAGAGCTAAGCCCCGCGAGGGAATGGGTTCGGCCCGCCGTCGCATGGAGGCAAGAAGGGGCGCGAGGACTCTGAATGGGAGCTTTCGAAGGGGAGGTCGGGTTTGGTGCTGGAACCTGCCGAGAAATCGTGTCACCGTAAAGTGTACCGCGGGGAAGTGAATGGGGGTGATGTCTAGCGATTTCGACCGCCGCGGAGCACCCGGCAACACTGAGTGTGGCCAGACTGGGACAGGAACAACCTGCCAGCAAGTTCCAGGTCCGTTCGGGGTGCCAAGTTGTGGAAAAAGAGGAATCGACAAAGCAAACGAAACGGGGAGTATCAGTAGGTTAGAGTAGAAGGGTTGCTATCACTCATTCTCTAATTTTGAATTGAGGGAGCGACGGCACAGTGGATCGAGCCAATCAAAGAGGTCGGACATAAAATTTTCGACTAAAACTGCAAATTTTGATGTTTATCTCGACACATTTTAAATTTCAAGGGGTGCTTTTAGAAGAAAATTACACGAGGAAATTAGTGGAACCCTTTTTTAAAACCTCAAAGTTTTGTATGAACGGAGTTATAAGTTTTTAAATTTTCCAAATTTTGTCCGACCTTTTCAATTGACTCGATCCACTGTGCGACGCCTCCGCACAAGCTACCTGAGTCAATCAATTAGAAGTTTAAAAATTAGTTTATAGCTAGCTCATTTGTGACGAATCATTTCATTTGATGCATATATTTTATAGTGCGGTTGCACAAACCGAACAGTCTGGTTGAACAGACCGAATAATTCGGTTGTGTCTACCGAACAAAACCTGGTTCCACATCATCCTAACTACTTCGGGTTTACCGAACTTTTTTTTCCAGTGTGTAAATGTGTCGCTTTCACGTATTTCACGACCCGATGCACCATTTTTATGGATGGAAAGGGCGTAGATAAACGGACGGTGTTCAATGACCTTACCATGAGGGCAAACAGAAAGGAAAGGCTGCTTCGATGTTTAATGGTCGGGCAATTCATCGGAAGGGGGGGGGGGGTTGAGAGGCTGCGAAGGATTTCTCGAGGGTTTGATTCCCAACTCCGGCTAGTTGATCGTCCATGAACAGTTTGTGCTTTATTCCGGCGCTTCGATACAATCTGCCAGGGAAGCGTAAAATCCATCAAATCTAGCATAGCAGTCGCTGCCGTGTCAAGACTAAGAAAGTGCATTTTCTTTTTTATTTTCGACCCCCGCCCCGCTTCGAGTGGCCAACGGAAACGTCGGGGGTCCGCACATTCGCCGTGATGGACAATCGGGATTTTCTTGAACCTTTGAACATCTCTTGACATTTCTCGCTGCCCGCTTGATATCCTTTATCCGCGAACTTTCTGCTCGCTCTTATATTTTTTCGTCTGTTCTCCGCATTTTGTGTGATAAAGATGCTCACCTGATATCATGATAACCATGGTTGCCACAGCCAGGAAATACCGGGAAAATCGAGAGAACCGGGAGTGTCAGGGAACTTTGGAAAGTCAGGGAGAACCTGGATATATCAGAGAAAGTGACGAAAGCGTCAGGGAAAATTTGTTAAATTACCCTCGATCGTCATCTGAAGCGAGCTTGGCGTTTCGAAAATCAAGTTTGCCGAAAAGATATTGCAAAGTATGTCTTTTTAACCATCTGGCATAACTTCAATTGTTAGGGACTTTAACCAAAATTTGTCAGAAAAATCAGGGAAATTATTTTTTCAAATTCTGGAGCAGTCCTGAATAATAGGAGTCGATACCCTGGCAGCCGCGCCCTGAATATAGCTCCGCACTCTTTCTGTGACGGTCGGAAGTGAACCGATTATTTCCCGCGTGACGTAAGCGCCAAGAACACGATCATGAGGAAAAAGAGAAAAACTGTATCACTCGACTGTACTGCTGTGCTAAAGAAAAACGCCGTATGCACATTCGGGAGTTGCCAAATGTCATCCAATTAAATATTTATTCTCCAGAAAAGTTGGGAATATTCTCTCCTAAAATTTTCAGATATTTTAGATTTAATTGCATACAAAATCGTCTGAAAATTTTAGAAAATAATATTCGCAATTTTCCCAGCAAATTCGGTTTTTATCGGAAGAAACTTGCAATGTCTGAAGGCTTATACAGCGTCTTTCCTCAGCACGGAAGTGCACATGGTAGGTAAAAACTGTGAATTCAAGAGATTTTTTGTGGCCATGAGACACACGTATATTCTGTAACGTATTTATGCTGTAAAATGCATCTGAAGATAGGCAATGATAATTTACTAAAATCCCATTTTTGAAATTCTGGTACTGACGTCATTTGAAAAGTAGCCCGTTAAATGTTTGAGTCGAGTTATTTGGGTAACCATCAAACAACCACATCGAAAGTTAAAAAAAAAAAAGTTCTAGATGGGAAGCATACGGAATTGGAAAATAGCGATTAAGGCGGCATGAGCTGGAAAGGGGGTGGAATATGTAAAATAGAGAGCTCTCGCAGAAACCTAGAGGGTTTTATTGAATTCAAAAGCCAATGCCATGTACTCATTTATTCAATCCTCTTGTATACAGTATGTTTCGTTTGCTCAATGGAAATCTCACTCATACGCCTCGCAGCAAAACAGATCTATTTGTAAATCTGCCAACGAGAAAACGCTGAAACACTGAAAAAAAACTCCGGCCGTGGGAGCCGTACTTACGCCTTTTACGAGCTATATAGACATTACTTCCGCATTCCGTTCCGGGCTCAGTGGCCGAAAATTCCGGGCGTAGCACCCGGAGCAGTCTAAGTTACAGCTCCAGCACCCAGAACCTCCAGCTTCTGAACCCGGAACAAACGGCATGTCTCTCCAGCCCATAATTTTTTTTTCAGAGTGAGAACAGGGCGTCTATAGCATCAGGATTTTCCCAATTTCCCCGATTCTATCAGGATTTGGGGAAAAATCGGTCGTAAAATCAGGATTTGAGAAAAGTCGGCCGTCCAAGCGGATTATTTTGGCGAGCTATTTTTGTTAAGTTACATACAGTTAATTTTTCTCCGCAAAATATTAGAATTTGATCAGTTTTTGGAAAAATTATGAAATAATGATTTAGCAATCACAAATCAGGATTTCAACAGGATTTCCCAAAATGAAAAAAAACTAGACACCCTGAAGAATTTTTCGTGTAATATTACCAGTGGAATCCGGAAACACTAATAACTAACTCTTGGTACAAATGACGCTTCCGCTCGCGTTACTTTCGTCGCACAGTGGATCGAGTCACTAAGAGAGGTCGGACATGAAATTGTTGACAAAAACTACGAATGTTGATGGTTATCTCGTCACATTTTCAAGTTAAATGGGTAGTTCTGGAAGGAAATTTCAAGAGGAAACCAATGGAATCACTATCAGAACCTTAAAGTTTTGTATAAACGGAGTGAAAAGCGTTTAAAGTTTCTAAATTCTGTCCGACCTCTCCTATTAACTCGATCCACTGTGCGTTGGAAGGAGACGAATTGCACAGACTTTCGAAATTAAGGAACGGTTAGGCCCCCGTTTGACGGACATTCTGAAATTGCCTCAACCCAGGCCTTGGATGTTAACGATAGAACGTCAAATTAATCATCCACCGAGATAGGCCCGAGCCGAGGAGTGAAGATATTAGAGCGAAAGGGGAACCCAGAGCCGGATAAAGTTTTTCCAGTTCCTGGCTGTTCTTGAGACCAGTTCGGTGATTTTTTACCAGGCGACCTTCAAGAGATTCAAGCCCAGCCTCAAAAGTCAAGATAAAGTGCGTAAGAGAGGAGAGACCTAGTTTCACTTCTAAAAGTAGCTCAATCCGGGGAGTAAGATCCCTGATGTTCCAGCCATTCATAAAGAAAGCCCGCCCACACGGCCATGCTAAGGAACAACGCCGTATGAGCATTCCAATGTTGCCAAATTTACTCACGGAAAATAGCCATTTTTTTAATGGATTACATTCTGCAAAAAGGAACCAGTAGGATTGCAATGATGCTAAGATTGTGCACTTTCATTCTTTGCGATAAAATTACTAAGATCATGAAAAAGTATAAAATTTTTATGGTAATTTTTGTCTTAAATTTACAATTTTTAGCAAGTAAAATAGGAACTGATAATGGATGATTAGGTTTTCCTTCCAAGCCAAAATAAGGTACACAACCTTAGTAACATTGCAATGCTCCTGGCTCCTTTTTGTAAAATGCAATCCAAATAAGTTACACTTGAAAAAAAAAACTCGCTTGGATCTAGAGTCCAGACTCTTAATAATATTGACAGGAACAAATACTCTTAATTCAATCGGATTTTTCCTGGAATCGACGAGCCAAGTCTCTTGATTTAAGCGGGTTTCCTTTTGATTCAAGGAAGAAGCCAATTGAATCAAGAGTACTTTTTCTTGTAGACGTTTTTAAGAGTCCGGACTCAAGATCCAAGCGACTTCTTTTTCCAGTGTACGAATATTTCTCTTTTGAATTTGTAGACTTCTTAGATCAAATTACGGACGAAGTGCTCTGAAAAATCTGAAGAGAAATATTCGCAAACTCTTCTATAAATTCGTCATTTGTGGGAGGAAATTTGGCAACGCCTGATGGCCCATACGGCGTTCTTTCTCAGCAAGGCAGCACAGCCCCCCTTCCTTCGTTTCCACCCTCATTGAACTCCTTAAGCGTGCATGCGTGCCTGCAAGCTGAGTGATCAGAGACTTTTCTCGAGGTCCTTTTCATTTTGTCCGGCTTGTAATTTTTTTTGACCCAGATTACGGGCGCGCCGCTAAGCGAAGTAAATCCGTCTCCGATGCGCCATCAGCCTCGCGCGGAAAATCACGGGGGTTAATTTTAACACAACTTCGTTTGGAGGTCGAGCGATTTGATGCTTTTAACCAGACCTACCCCCACTGATTTTTATATTACCCATTTGTTTCTCTCATGGCGACAAACTCTGGAAAATCTGGGGGAAACCTGGGACAGTCGGGACTTTTCTCTTTTGAATCCTGAATTTTCGAGGTTATTTTTTTAAACTTTTAGAATCTATACAACATTTGATCACTGCTCAAAATTCTTTGTTGGAATCGTGAAAAAATTTGTGAGAAATTAGGGAAATGTCATAAGATAAGGGATTTAGTTGAAAATTTTCCATGCGATTGTCTTTGTAAATCTTCAGCTCATGTCTAAGATTGTCCTGTGAAATAAAAGCCTAAGTTTATTATTTATACAGTTTTTTTGGCAAATTTCAAGAATGCAGCGTAAAAAATATTTCATGGAAAGCGTTTCCCTGCCCTACGTCCTTACGAAAAAACCAGAGGATTTCATAATGTATTCTAATACTTTCCAAGACGACGTCAATAAGAATGCCGTGATGTCAATTATTGGTTAAGGGGGTTTAAACCTGTTTTAAGAGAGGGGAGGGGTGGTGAAAAATATGTTTTTCGGCGCTACAGTTTCTTGAGCTACCCCTGTATAAATATATCGGGGATAGCAGAGCTTCCATAGCGTATATTCAGTAATTGGTACCGCGCGTGGTGTTATTGGTAAAGTTTTATCCTTTTTTTCATCCACCAAGCTTTGCTCGCAGCTGGATGTGATGGCACTCGCTCAATAAGGCGAAAGACCCCCAATAAAGACATGAGCCAAAAAAAGGCGGCTCAACCGCTCGCACGGTAGAGACTGAGTGCCCTTCCCGGAGCCCTTGCGCCCTTCCCGGAGCCCTTGCGCCCTTCCCGGAGCCCTTGCGCCCTTGCGCCCTTGCGCTTGACCGCAAAATCGAGGGTTGGGGTATTTTTCCTGGCACGGCGCCTACCCTCACAATAACAATAAGACGACTCCTCCGACTCGCGGCTTTCAGGGGCGAATTTTCCGCCGAGCCCCGGGTTCTCGCCGATTAATTAAAGTTGACCGCTCTTGAACCGAGTCGTCATCCGCCACTTAGACCCCTATCCTGAATAAAAACCGCGTAACTTCTATAGAAATACCGCAGAGATAAGCGATTTTTGCACGGCTTGAACTCCGCGTGGTCGCTGGGGAAAGTTTTCCCTCGCAGTTACCTCCGAGTGCTATTTTGATCGTAGAGAAAATACGTAAGGTAATGGCATCTTCAAAGTTTTCCCGCGACGCACAGTGGCTCGAGTTAATAGGAGAGGTTGGACAAAATTTGGAAACTTTAAACGCTCATAACTCCGTTTAAACAAAACTTGGAGGTTTTACAAGTGGTTCCATTGGTTTCCTCGTGAAATTTTCCCTAAGAATCATCCCATTAATTCAAAATTTGACGAATTAAACATCAAAATTTGCACTTTTAGTAAACAAATTTATGTCCGACCTCTCTCATTGATTCAATCTACTGTGCGACGTGAAACAGGGGCGTCCGCGGAGGGGACTTCAAAAGCGATGGCCTCTTTTTTTGTGGTTTATTTAATTTTACTCTCTATATTGGACGTATTTGTGCTAAAAGGAACTATGTACATATGATTTGCGTGAGGCATAGCTTCTTTTAGCATGAATACGTCCAATTGAGACCTATTCGTGGGTTATTCGAGTTTCCAATGCTGAAAATAACCCTCCGTTCCTAACTCCAATGAAATGTAGGTTAAAATTGTCTCATCGGTACACTTCGACCGTGAGCGTCACCTTTTTCAGCCCCTGCAGTTCCTTAAAAGAGATTGTGTGACGTCATGATACCGCTTTCCACCAACCGTCATCGCAAATGCGCGATTATTGTCCGGTATGACTCTTGTCTTTTGCGATCGGTACGGAAAATTTTCTCTCACTTCCATCTTCGAATACTATTTTGATCGTGAAGAAAATATGCAAGGTGGTAGCATCTTCAAAGCTTCCTCGTTTCCCAAAACATGGGCGTGTTACGTGGAGGAGGAGTTGAGGGAATTAGTTCTTTGTAAGATTATTCAATGCCACCCTCGCAATTGGACGTACTTCTATCAAACGGAATTATGTGCATTACGACGCGAGCCCTTTTATACATGTATTCTTATGGGTCTCAGGGCTCATGTCTTAATGCACATAGTTCCGTTTGATAGAAATACGTCCAATTATTGTTCCCGATTTGTAAGTTTCTCAAGTTTTCAATGCTGAAAATAACCTTCCTCTCCTTCTTTCAGTCAAATTCAGCCTAAAAGTATCTCATCGCGGTACATTGTGGGATGTCCGTTCGCCCCCTTTAACCCCGCACAGTTCTTAAAAGGGTGTGTGGCGTCATATTTCCGCTTCCCTTCATTTCTAAATACGGCGACTTTTTTGATGATAGAGATTAAAGTCAGTGACATCTTCAAAGTTCTCCCGTGACGTCAAACGATTGCGCTTGTGGGTTGTGAGTTCGTAAGTGAGGGGATTAGAGGAGTGATAATGGCCACCTTCACCTTATGGTTTTATTTTACGTATACAATTCTTACCGATTCGTAAGTTTTTAAAGTCTTAAGTATTGAAATTAACAATCTATTGCTTCTCCGTAAAATTCGTGATCAAATTACTTCATCGATTCACATTCAACCGTATAACTGTGCCATTCTTACAGCCCTTGCAGTTCCCGAAGAAGGATAGGGGGCGTCATTTCAATTCAACGGTACTAATAGTGTCGTGCCGTGAGTTGGTAAGTGTGAGGGGCAAAAAAGTGAAGTTTTTGGCTCATCATCGGTTTACCTTGAATGTCATTTCACGTACTTCTCAGCCATCGCATCACTCGAACTAGATTACATTTTGCAATAAGGAGCCACCATCTCTGGTTCTTCCGTAAAAGCACCTTCCTGCATAGGGAAACCAATGGCATATATGTTGTTTCTAAAATGAGTCAGAAATAGTGGTTCCTTATTGCGAAATGTGGTCCAACTGATTGTGAGTGGATGACCGCGGTACCTTGTGTTTTTCAAAATGCTCAAAAATCTGATCTTGGACGAGGGGGCATGCGCTTTGCATTCATGCATTTTTTTGCCCATTTTATTTTTAAAAAAATTTGAGCCCGCGTTACGGGTGCGTTATGAGGGGTAACGAAAGATAAAAAAAAATATCGGACAAACAACGTTGCATACTCTAAGGACAGCTCTTTAGTGTCAATAACCTCTCCTCAGGTAACATTGCGGGGAAACCTAGGCCTTCATTGGGTCATCGCTCGCCCTGTTTTGCTGACGAAAAACGCCGTATGAACATCCAGGCGTTGCAAAATTTCCTCTAATAACATACGAATTTTCTGGGAAGCCTGAGAATTCGTTCCTTTGAGCCTTTTCACCTTCGGATCCGAAGCCGAGCAGCGTTGGCTCCTAATGGGCTTTTTTCCGGCGGAATCCCCTCACTCGATGACATCTGCCACGCGGTCGGCGGACGAGGGCGAAAACGGCGAAGGGGTTTTTTTAATTGGGGGGCGACAAGGCGGAGGGCGGGCGGCGGGCGGCACTCGAGACGTCAGAGTCGTTAGAAGTGGAGAGGCCGACCGGGACGCGAGATTTGTCGAGCTTAAACTTTAAAGTTGGCCCATTATTCAAAGTTGTCCTCTTCGATCCGGGGGCGGAGGGGGGGGGGAGGCGCGACGACAGCGCGTGTTCTACAACCGCCATCGACCACCCCCCCACCGCTCCCCTCCGGGACTCCTCCGGGGACACTCGACGCCGACGGAAATTATTCCCGGTCCCGTCCAGCCCGGGCGGCGAGCCGAGTCCCTCGGTGCTTAAGCGCCCGACTTCCCGCGCCGCCGGCTTCAAACGACGGAGACGCCTCCGATGAATGTACAAAGCCTCGGATTGCGGAGGAAAGAGAAGGCGTCGTCCCTTCAGCTCCAACGTTCGACGGTCCAGATTTCAAAAAAAACGTCCGAAGAGACCGTTCAAGTATTACGTAACGTTTTAGGGGGCAGGGGGGGGGGGGGGGGGTTGAGCCAGCGTTACGTAATTTAAAAGGGGAGTGTAGGGCTGCACTGGAAAGAAAAACACATTGGATCTAGAGTCCAGACTTTTGAAAACATTGAGAAGAAAAAATACTCTTGATTCAATCAGATTTAAGCTTAAATCAAGAACCGAGCCTCTTAATTTGAGCGGATTTCTTTTTGATTTAAGCTGAAATCTGATTGTATCAAGAGTCCTTTTTCCTGTCAATGTTTTCAAGATTCTGGACGCTAGATCCAATGTGTTTTTTTTTCCAGTGTGCGGTATGGGTTCATTACAAAGGTGAGTGGGGCGGGGGGGGGGGGGGGGGGGGGGGGTCCAAAAATAAGAGAGAGCGCGTTACTTCATACTTGAACGGCCCCCGAAGTTCAAGTGAACAGATTTCGTCGTTACCCTCACGAGTCGAATTTGCAACTTTGAAATAAAGTTACCTACGTTCCTTCATACGGAAAACGACGATTTTGTCCAGAATCAGCATTTCTTATTTTCTAATGAGTCAACACATAGTAAAAAATTTCGGTGTTAATACTTACTGTGAGTTACTTTTTTTTGGTCCGATCAACCGATTGGATCTGGTCGATCGATCAAAACCGTAGGTCACTCAAGACACCTGGGGATGAAGACAGTGTCCTGTTAAACTAACACACTCCAGATTATTTCGATGTCACTCAATGGTTGTGACTTGTGAGTGGCTAACGCATTGGACTCAGGGCCGGACTAAGGGGGTGGCCTCATGGGCCGCGGCCCATGGAGGCAAATATAGGGGGGGGGGGGCGGCAAATGTTGTAATTTTTTCAAATTTAGGTATCAAGAAAAAACTCTGATTCAGAAAAAAAATTACGAACGAGAAAAGGTGAAATAAGCTCTCATTTCCTAAGAGTTCGAGTATGGTAATTTCTAATTTGTTCGTCTCTCGGTGATACAAGAGACAGAAGTTGAAAGTGAATTCAAACACGCAATTTGGCCCGGAGCGGCGCGGCGCAGAGAGCAATGATGACGAGGACTTGAGATGGAGAGGAGAAGCCCTCGGCGCGCCGGTCAGCATGAAACATATTAGTGCCTACAAGACTCCATGAATACTTCACGCATTGCGTCAAACGTAGTGCGGTCATCAGCGATCGGCGCGTGAAACGCATAGCGCCTACAAGACTGCAGAGATACTTCAAGCATTGCGCCAAACACAGTGCGGTTGGCGCGGTGGCGGAAATCAAAAATATTAATATGATTAAAATTAAAATAAACCACATTCATGTTTATTCTTCCATAAGTTTTTCGTTCTTTTCTTATAAATGAAAGGCCTCGTCCACACAGAGATAGGTTTACTTTACGCAACTTAATTTGCGCGCAAAGTTCCGTAAACTTTTGCTAGTGTTGACAGGGCTTCCACCAAAAATGTGCCCAACGCGAGTAAACGCGTCTTATGTACCTCTCCTCCTCCGGCACGTTCACTTAATGTTTTGTATCGGTGTTTCAAAACGAATGAGAAGGGGCGGCAAAATAAAGGCGGCCCATGGGCGGCAAGTAGGTAAATCCGGCCCTGATTGGACTGTCACCAATGCGATCCAGGTTTGATCCTGGCGGCAAACAAACCGACCGATTTTACAGTAAAATTCCCGACTTTACGATTATACATGTTTACTTCAGGCAAATCAGAATATTGGTTTTAAACTGTAGATTTGTCTCATGTAATTAAAATGGTTAATTGTTTTTTTTCGATTGTTTCCAGGTACGTTCATGTCTAATTCTTTTAGAGGCCACAAGATAAAGTCTTCATGAATTGTTGGTATGTATTTTGAAAAATTTCATACATCTGCGTGACTACTGTATGTGCCTATGCGCTGCGAATAAAAGTGAGTTAGGAATTCTACCTATTGATTGGAACAAAGCCCAAACACACGTAACTCTTTTGCTGCGGTTCAAAATCTCCGCTGTTGTCACCTCAGTTGTTTTTGTTCTTGTTTTCGATTTTTTTTATTTTTTTATTTTTTTTTTTAATATCGTTGGAAATCATTTTATATTACTCAAAATAGTCTGGAAAAACGATAAAAACCCCCAAGAAATCATAATCCTTGATGACGTTTGAAAAAATTGAAAGGGGCCAAGGGATCTGCATCGGGAAGTGCGACATGTCTCTCAACTTTTACGTCGCAATACATTGTAGTTACATAGCAGCACACGTGTATTCTTTTTAAAAAATTTCAATCGCCCCCGAATTTTAATGAAAATAGTGTTTCAAATTTCTTCTTTTAGAACGGTATCTCTTACTTTTCAAACAGTGTGGCCCTCACCGCACGATCGACACGGAGCCAAAAAGTAACACAAAAATAATCTCTTCATATAGGAAATCTACACTGAAAAACTTCCGATTTTCGGAATACTCGACAAAGTTCACGGAAAAATACAAAATTTTGAAACTCTACACTATTTATTAAACTGCCATATCCTTCATCCAGAGCAAACAAAATGGCGATTCTCTTTTAGTTTGGTTGGCTTTCGTCTTTTCAATATGTTGACCTTCTGAAGAAAAGAAATCAAGTTTTAGACCCATTCAGAGAGAAATCTGATTTTTTTGTATCTTCTATATTTATCGACACAATGACCGAATAGTCTGCAAAACAAGTCGTTTGAACTTTTCTTATTTTTCAAAGTTTTTCAAAATTTGTTCTTTCGAAGTTTTATCAATCGGTAAAACCCCTTTCTGTAAGGTTTAATCCCTCGGTTTTTCTTTTTTAACTGAAATCTATGAAAATTACCGGTCTTTTGTGTTTTGGTGTTGTTTTCTCCTGAAGTTTCGAAGCTCCATTCGAAAGATGTTCATGCCCTATAACTAGTGAGATAAACGGATCCCGTCTAATTATCCAACTTTTAAAACTTCTGCGAAAGTTGTGGGTTCATAAAGCACGCGAGAGTGCTGCGCGAAAGCTCAAAGTTTGTTTAGAATGAGGTAACGAGCAGCCAGTCCGTTTTGTTCGACTTCCGAGACACGGTTCAGCGAGATGTAAGTCATTAAAGATCTGTCTTTCGGCCAGGGTCGGGCGCAGCGGTAGGCAAAACGCAAAACACGGGGAGCCGTGTTCTCGTTCATAAATCGTCGCTCCTTTGACGTAAGAGCGTAAGTACTTTTCGAGATGAGACTTGTGGTCTGTATGATTTTATGAATTCTAGGGCTATTGTAAAAATGGAGTCACGCCCTTACTGTACAGTAGAGGAGGAAGAAAAAGTTGTTAAGTAAGCGCGTGCGTGCATGCGTGCTGTTTACCTCCTGCGCTGCACTCAGTTTGACTGCAATATTTCTCGCAAATCCAAGATTCAATTTTTTTCGTGTTAATACCGTGCCGTCCGTTCCGAGCTCAGAGGCCGAAAGATACGGGTGCTGGAGCCGTAGCTTCGATTGCTGGGGAATTTCCGGCCTCTGAGCTCGTAACGGGGACGGAGTGTCTATCTAGCCCGTAAGCACGGCTTTCTAGGCTGGAGTTTCTTCTTTTTTCAGTGTAAAAAGAACTACCCCAGAAGATTTCAGCCCAAATTTCAAATTTTTCAAGATCGCACAAGCACCTCAAGGCTCTTGCAAAACGAAGCGAAAACGAAAACGAGTGCGAAACGAGTTGCATGCGTATTTTTCAAAGGACATTTATACTAAACCAAGAAACCTAGCAGTTGGGCACATTTTATCCTCTTTTCTTCATTCGTGAACTTTGAACCATCGAAATGCAGTTCTATGACACGCTCAATTAATAGCGCCATTGTATTCCTGATTGGACAAAAATCCTTGCGCGGAGAAAAGCAAAAGCGTCGTCCAATTAGTCGCGATCCCCGCGTCCAAACATGAATCTAAGTGTGACCAGACTTGGAGCTGTTTCTCTCCCTTTGGCCGGTCTCCAATAAATATGAAGCGGCGAGTCGACTCATTATCGATAAAGCGTTTATATACACGAGCGCCCGATAACACTGCCCGGCGCAGAATTTATTGGAGCCAAGTTGTTCGGGGCAGCAGGGGCTCAAGCTGCGTGATAAATTATTTCGGCGGGGCTCGCGGCGGGACCTGCGTACGACCAAGCGAAACAAAAAGCACCTAAGTGTAACGAGAATTTCGTGTACATATGCGGTTTTTGTTTCGCACGGCAGTTCGGTGTTACGATGCCCCTGCGAAACGACTCTCAAATTTCGATATTTTGCTCTTGAGTGGAGGAGCGTTCGCGAGGGAATTTCGATTTATGTCGCATCGCGAACTTCGTGACGTGATTGTACGTTATCGCTTGTATCTCGGAGGGTCACGCAACCCTTGCAGTTTACGCTGTTGCCGATTTCACCTTGGTGCAAGAATACTGGTGGTTTTCGTGTGGATTTCTCGATGTTTTGTCACTTCGAGATAGTTATTGTATAATTGATAAATATTTTTCATGATTTACAAGAAAATCTGGTGGATTATTTCTTTCTTAAGCTCTTTTTATTCATCGTGCAAAATCAACTTTCAACTTTACATAACTGCTATATTGAAAATGTGTAGATGGAACCTGGGCGCACACTGGAAAACAAAACACATTGGATCTAGAGTCTAGACTCTTAAGAACATCGACAAGAAAAAGTACTCTTGATTCAATCAGAATCTAGCTTAAATCAAAAACCGAGCCTCTTAATTTAAGCGGATTTCGTTTTAATTCAAGCAAAAATCCGATTGAATCAAGAGTCATGAGTATTTTTTCATGTCAATGTTTTCAAGAGTCTGGACTCTAGATCCAATGTATTTTTTTTTCCAGTGAGTTAATGTGTTTGTGTTAACAAATGTTTTTCATGATTTACAAGAAAATCTGATGACATCCTTTTTTTCGAGCTCTTTTTATTCATCGCACAAGATCAACTTTCAACTTTTTACATTACTATTACATTGAAAATGTACGGATAGAACATGGATGCAGCCATTGAGGAGCCAGGTCGGGGCCCTGGTCCGGTCTCCCAAGGATTTTAAATAGTGTCTTTTGCCCTCCCCCCCCCCCCCCCCCCCC
>NW_017547298.1:3240686-3309025 GCF_001854935.1 Bemisia tabaci | reverse complement strand
AAAAAAACACATTGGATCTAGAGTCCAGACTCTTGAAAACATTGACAAGAAAAAATACTCTTGCTTCAATCAGATTTTTGCTTGAATCAAAACGAAATCCGCTTAAATTAAGAGGCTTGGTTCTTGATTTAAGCTAGATTCTGATTGAATCAAGAGTACTTTTTCTTGTCGATGTTTTTAAGAGTCTGGACTACAGATCCAATGTTTTTTTTCCAGTGTGCAAAATGAGAAGAAAAGATAAGAACAATTTAAATAAAGTCACAAAATTTTAAGATTCGAAAATTTGCGTGGAGTAGCCTCAAAATGAATCGAAAATGAAGTCTTTTTTTAAAAAAAATATTCGTCGTTGAAAGCTCCTCGCACCCTCTTCGTACAGGAGGGATCATTCACTTTTTTGAGCATTTTATTATATGTTAAATTGAACATTTTTGCAGTATTAAAAAACCTGAAAAAAACCCACGGCATCAATAGGTAGTTGAAATTACGAACGCTGTTAACAAATGTGCGAAAATATCAATTTTTTATTGGAATTCTCGTGTATGGTTTAACCCCGAAGACAGAATTTACATTACGCGCTGGATGAAGTTTCAGCCATGGGTGTAAAATATTTTGCTCCTTATTAGAGACCCAAGGTTCTCGAGGAACATCCTCCGAACTTTTCGCATTCCCGGCGAGTTTCGGAAGAAAAGTTGATAATCACCGTATAATCCAGCGTGCCTCAGCTCGGCGAAAGAGTTTAAAGTATTCGTAAACTGGAAATCTGAGCTTACGTCGACCCGTTTCCATTAATACCTTTATTAAGGAGCAATATCTACGACGCGCTCTCGTTTTTTCAGAATGTCCCGGACGCTCAGGAAAATTAGGAAAGTTTTTCGTATCCTATGAGAGAACGGCAAAATCATAATTGTGTAATTGGGCTAATTGGTTGGATCCTATTCGCTCAGGGTTTGTGACGCCTAGGAAATTCCTTCTGACCCTGGCACAGTGTGTCAAAACCCCAATCTAGCTGCTCAAAACCTCTTCACGTCTCTAAATTTGGTCGGATAACCACCAAATTTCGCACAGGCATTAGTGTAAGCTTGAAAAAGGTTCACCTAAAATTTCAAAACTTAGGCGTCAAAATTTTCAAAATGGCGGTCATCTAAAAATCCTGTTCAACTCATGTAAAAATCGTGAAATTTCAACAAAATTTTAGGCGCCTTATGTGACCTGATGAACCCCAAAAATTAGTCAAATTGTGTTTTCCGATCCAAAATAAGTCCTGGAGGATGTCTTGGGCTTATACATTCCACTTCAAAATGGCGAATTTCTCATTTGGCCATCCAAAGAAATATGAATTCCACATTATTAAAACGATACGTTTCGGCAACTCTAAGTGACAAGTCAAAGATAATATTTTCAAAATGTTTGCCTGTAAAGGAAAATTTCGGCGAGCCCCTCCCCTCCCCCTCCTTTTCATTTTCCTACGTTTCATAAACCATGTCCGAACCCTTCCCTCATTAGAAATAAATAAGAAAGTCTGTTTCAAATCATACAAGAAATTTGTTAAACATACGATGCAACTTTGTATTTATGAGGACCCCCCTCCCCCCTCCATGACAGTATAGACAATAGGAAAATCGTAATGAAAGAAAATAACATTTTAAAAAATTAGTCTGCTCGAGACTTGAACCCCGATCATGCAGGTAAAAACGAAAGAAGCAGTCAACTAAGCCACCATACGATCTTATCTGCTCCGGTGAAAAGCCTCATGATAAGGCTCACTCAAATCAGGGGACCGAGCGCGCGTGGTGAGATGCTGCGACCGGCTCAATTCACCTGTGACAGAATGTAAGGGGAGATTGCATAACGCCACATGCACGCTTTTACACTAGGAATCGCCGAAGAAAATGTGCTCTCACTCTCAAGGTCGCGGAAGGTCGCAGTAAAACTAAAGATATTTCAAATCTATATAGTTTTCTGAACACTCTCATATAAGTTTCATGGTGTTCCGTGTAGTTCCGCGCTTTTGCGGCTCTATTAAAGCCAGGAAAAGTAAACGGTCTTGGGCACTGTTTTCAATGAGCAATTATAATACTTAAATAATGATTTTGGAGAAATCAACGGTCATATTTCCTTTCTCTGGCCTTTGGCATCTCGTTTCATCCAGAAATGACCCTTTTTCGCCACTAAGTACTCTAAAAAAAAGCAATACAGCGGCACCATTCCTGATGGTGAGATTGAGGCTGGAGGTTTACCGGCTGCAATCCCTATCATTTTAGCGACCAAAAAATTTATTTTTGTGATAATCATGATAGATACGTAACCAGTGGGTGCCTATGGACCCACTCTGACCATAAATAACACCATTTGTTGACTTGATATAAGGGGGGTTTTGAGCAGCTAGATTGGGGTTTTGACACACTGTGCCTGGGTGTGCTTGGATTTTTTCCAGTCGTGAGAGGAGGGGTCCTTGAACACTTTCAAATGCGGAAAGATTCCCTCGATCCACTCGAAAGTTTTTAAATTTATACTATCTGGTTATTGTGTCCACGGCGAAGATGTTTTTGTTGTCTTTTTCGACTTTCGGAATGACTAACACTATCGCTCGCCTATGAAATATACTTCTCTTTATGTAAGTAGCAGAGAATTAAGTTGGGGTGGGGGGGGGGGGTCCCATTCTTAGGCATCCTTCCACTTCTCTAAAATTTTTAACTCCTCGACAATCCTTGAAAATGTTGTGTAAGTCCCCAAAGGGGATCAAATTGGAATCGTTCCTGTTCTGTGCCGTGCTCCAGATCATGATGGTGCATATGACCTATGACCTAATTATGAGCATATCCCTGGGGAGGCGTGAAATACATGGTCCATTTAGCACCGGATCGGCAACTGTCATTTGACAGTTACGATAACGTCATACGTTTATCTCTTGTGTTATTAAAACGGATGATTTACTCGGTCGTGCACACCGGATATTTCAGACCACCGGTATCCGATTATTTTCTTAGTTTTGTTTCCAGTTTTTTTGCAGTCGCATCACGTAAGTTGGACGCTTAGAGGTTGTCGTCAAGACATTGTCGAACGGGCCCACGGCTGCAAGATGCAACATACCCATTTTGCAAAAATAATGGGTCAGTTGCGTTGGTAATAAGATCATGTATTAAGGCTTAATTCTCGTAGTTTAGCAAAAAAAAGGTCTGTCCAAACAGCAATTTTCTACGTTGAATATCAATCGAAGTATCGTCCTTGGAAAAGTCGGGTTTTTGATGTCACCCACCGCGGCAGTGCATAACATGGTATGTACTGCACTACCGCGGTGGATGACGTCATAAATCGAGCTTTTCAAGCCGCGATTCCTAGGTGAATATTCAACGTAGAAAGTTGCTGTTTGGACGGATCTTATTCTTTTCAGTTCATCTGCAAGACTATAGCACCAAAACACGATTTTGTGACCAGCGCAACTGACCCATTCGTGCCCGACTTCACTTCTGACCCGATCTCAGCCCATGGACTTTCAGCAACTTGATGCGCCTGAGGCGGCCTAGGCGGCTTTTCGTAGTCGGCTAGAAAAAAAGCCTAAACTGGATGTTTTGGAACACCCTGTACCTGCAGCACGATTCGTTTCAAAATTGTAATGAGTGCAACAGCGTGGAGGTCTCGCTTCCCGACCGGCGGTGACGGTAAGTTCGGGTCCCTCTGCAAGCGCACGTTCGTGCGTCCGGGGCGTCCGAACTCGAATTTGGAGTGGCAGTCCCGGGTCTCCTCTTCCATTTATCAAACTCGAGTCGCCCGTGATCCACTTCCCAACTCATCTCAACTCGGACTCATTTAGTGCCACGTCATCATGCACCGCCCGAAAACTCGACCATTGATCAACCAATGTCAACCATACCTACAAAGTTGCGGGTGGAGAGTGGATACGTGGCCGCTCGTTAATATTGTTCCTCCATGCAACAGGGTTTTTTTTTACTCCGGTGGGTTCAATATGAATCAGTCCAATTGCATGTCATACTTTCTACTTTTGATTTTTCGACGGAAACTGAACAACAAGAGAATAAATTAAAAATTTGTGTAAATTTTTCTGAAAGTTCAATTCTGACAAAAGTTTAAGTCAGAATATAATGCTTAGCTGCTTAAACACACTGAGCTGCAAGCTTCGAGCCATAACTTCAGATTGATTTGAACTTCTAAGCGTTTTTTGCCCTTAAAAATTCACAGAATTCCCCTCAATACTGCCTTACCAAGAAAAAGCACAGTGTATCTAAGAAAAAGTAGTTATTTACCTTGAGTTGTTGCATTTTTCTTTAAATCAAATTAAACCTTCCCTCCCTCAATCCCTCCCTCCCTCCCACCCCGTCACCTACCGTCATCTACTACAAGACTCCCCTCCCACCTCCCCCTGCTTCAGTGACGTAATTTATGGGCGGTCCCGTACCTATGGAAGCCTTCATTGGATCATTGGTAATTTTCCGTAACAAAGCAGTATATATTCTCAGGTACCAATAACTCAACTTTGAGTTTTTTGGACCAAGTTCCCTTTTTCGCCGATCGGTCACGTGTTTTTCTCTTTTCTCCGGAGAAAAAGGCCTGAGTCGGAAATGCCCCATTTTCAAGTGACACACTGGAAAAAAAATCTCGGTGTATTTACTAAGAAAAGGGTTAAACTACCAAGAATTCAGGGTTCTATTTGATCCCAGTTTTTTCTCGGTAAAATTACCCGTTATGGAATTGGTAATTTTACCGAGAATCTCGGTAAAATTATTGAACTTTCTCGGTAATTTTACTGGACCTTGGTAAAAACGCCAATATTTTTTATCGACTGTAGTAGAATTACCGAGATAAAATGGCAAAGTTACCGGGAATTGATTACCAATAAAAGTGGTATTCTTACCTGAAAAAAACAGTAAAAATACCAGTTTTTAGGTAAGCTTACTAGTCTGCCCCGGTAAAATTACCAATAAATGGTAAAAAAAAGTGAGATGGTAAAGGTACCAACGGACCTTGGTAAAAACGCCTAGAATTTTTTTTCAGTGCATATATTCACAAGTACCAATAACTCAACTTTGAGTTTTTTGGACCAAGTTCCCTTTTCCGATGATCGGTCACGTGTTTTTTTTCTTTTCTCCGGAGAAAAAGGCCCGAGTCGGAAATGCCCCATTTTCAAGCGACACACACTCGCCGACTCGCGGAAGGAGAGCAGCTCTGCCGTGCTAAGGAAGAACACCGTATGAACCTTCAGGCGTTGCCAAGTTTCATTCAATAAAAACCGAATTTACTGGGAAAATTTTGAATATTTATTTCCAACATTTTCAGACAATTTTGTACACAATTTACTCTAAAATATCTGAAAATTCCAAAGGAAAATGGGCATAAATTTCGTCAAAAATACATGTTTTATCGAAGGAAATTCGGCAACTCTCGAATGTTCATACGGCGTTCTTCCTTAGCACGGCAGAGCTCCCGGCCTGGGTTGGCCGCGTCTCGGTCAGTTGGCAATAAATATTTGTCGGGGGCTTTTTTTCGAGTTGGCGAGCGTGTCGAAACGTCCCTCGCCGGCGGAAGATGCCCGACGGATAAAGGGAGCCGCGGCGAGGCTGCGAGCGTGCACCGATTCCGAAATGAGTGCAGCACACCACCGCGACAGCCAAGAGAGCAGTAAGTCCATTTCTGTGTGAGCCATGGTTAGCACATGCTTTTACGTGTCTTGAGGTTCATCCCAGCATGCAGTTACTGTTGTCTTCGCTATCACGGCAGCGCAGCGAGCACAGGCTCCGACTTCGAGAACACGTCGCGAAGTCGCCGGCCCCAAGATCCGCCGATCCCGTCTAATTCTGCCGTGCTAAGGAAGAACGCCGTATGAGCTTTCGTACGTTGCCGAATTTCCCTCGATAAAAACTAAATTCACTGGAAAAAAACACATTGGATCTAGAGTCCAGACTCTTGAAAACATTGACACGAAAAAATACTCTTGGTTCAATCGGATTTTTGCTTGAATCAAAACGAAATCCGCTTAAATTAAGAGGCTTGGTTCTTGATTTAAGCTAGATTCTGATTGAATCAAGAGTAATTTTTCTTGTCGATGTTTTTAAGAGTCTGGACTCTAGGTCCAATGTGTTTTTTCCCCAGTGTTTATTAGGAAAATTGTGAATATTTTTTCAAAATCTTCAGACAATTTTGCACGCGATTTAATCCACACCGAAAGAAAGTGAGATTAATGTAACATTCTGGATCTAAAAAAGGTGTGTGAGAACTTATAAAATGCTGAACTACCCACCACAGCAGTTAGTTTTACATCTTGACATTGCTAAAGTAACTGCGCTGGTAATTCAGCATTTTGTACCTAAGTTCTCGCACACTTTGTTCACATCCAGAATGTTAAATCAACTTTACTTTTTTTTCAATGTGAAATAACTGAAAATTTTGGGGAAAACTATGCAGAACTTTCCTCACAAATACATGTTTTATTCGAGGAAACTTGGCAACTCTCGAATGTTCATACGGCGTTCTTCCTTAGCACGGCAGAATTCGCCTTCGTCTGCAACGTTGCACAACGGAACGAGCCAACCGGAGAGGTTGGACAAGAATTTTCTTCCTAAAATGTCAAATTTTAATGTTTATCTCGTCACAAATTCCATTGTAAGGAGTGTTCCTGAAAAGAGATTCCACGAGAAACCCAAATAGAACGACTTTTGAAATATTTTGTTCCATATTTTTGCAAATATAAGCTTTCAAAGTTACCAGCTTTTGTCCGACCACTCGTATTAACGCGGTCCAGTGTGCGTCGCAGTGCTGCTCCCGATAGGATGGCCCCAGGATTCCCATGGAAGTTTAAGCGGATCCCGGAAGGAGCGTCTCCAAACGGGGCTTCATCAATAATAAGGGCCTAATTCGGCCCCTACATCGGGAATCCCGGGATTTTTCGGGATGGTGCAGTTGACAACGGATATTTTATACAAAATTGTAAGCTTCGGAAACATTTGTTGACACCATTTGTGAAAAATGTGATTTGGCGATCTTCACATTTTCGGTTTTAAATAGAGGCCTGAACTTGATGCCGAATGTCAAAATCCACAGTTTCTGTGTTCTATTTGTACACGCAAAACAAGACTGAAGCTTTCCGACTCTGAATGATCTCCCACAGCTTTGCATGCGTTTAATGACAACGTCTTGACGCAACTATTCGTGTTCGAGAGTTGTTAATATTGCATACGCAAAAAAATGAAGGTGCTCCGGCTTTCTTTGCAATCGAACACGTTCCGTGCGCAAAGTTGTCCGCAAAGTTGTCCTCTGGCGAGAGGAAGGCGGTAAAAGAAACTCGAATTTTTTTAACAACACGGAAATAATGGGACAGTCGTCACTACCAGCAACTGGTTAAAAATGCGCCAACTATCGTGCGGTAGTTACGATAACTACCGAGTTAGTTGTGTCCTCTACCTCCTGTTTACTTCAATTATCTTTCAAGTATCAACTTACTTATGTGCTCACAATTTAACTTACTTCAAGTATCCTATTTTACTTCAATTCGGAACTTACTAAATGAGGATTTTAGTCCTCAACTTTTCATCTTTAAGGAAATAAAAAGCAAGGAACTACAGTAAAAGTAGGTGTTTTTTCAACATCAACCTCGCCTCAATCGCGAATGGAGTCAGAAATTAAGTTCCGCACCACTCGATCATTTTATCTGCCAGTAAGTTTGGAAGTCGAGCAAGAATCATGAAACTAGGATAGGTTTCTTCGGAATAGTTGGTAAAAATGCAAATTCCAAGTTACTTTCCGAATCGTTCACCTAGTTTACCGCACCAATTAGAGCTTATCTCAGCAGTCGGGCGAAGGGGAAGCGAGGGGAAAAAGAAGGAAGAAACAAGGAGGGAAAATGCATACAAATATTGACGCAGCTCGATGCGAAGGGGAGCCTGACGGAGGGGGGCGGGAGTGGGTGGTTCTGTGCAATTAAAACTGTTACAAAAACTTATTAGCACGAGCAGCAAGCAGGCAGAGGAGGCTTGCCGCCGCGCCGTCGCACGTCGGATCGAGTCAATTGGACAAGTCGGACAAAATTTCGAAACTTTCAACGCTTGTTACTCCGTTTGTACAAAACTTTGAGGTTCTGAGAATGGCTCCATTGGTTTCCTCGTGAAATTTTCTTCTAGATACACCCCTTGAAATTTAAAATGTGACGAAATAAACATAAAGATTTGCAGTTTTAGTCAAACATTTCATGCCCAATCTCTCTAATTGACTCGAGCCACCGTGCGCCGCTGTCGTCGAGCCGAGTAAACTAGGAACCTAGCCCTCATCAACTCATTATGCTCCTAATTCGGGAGGCGCAAGTAAATTTCCCCCGCTCCGTGTTGCGCCTGTTAAAAGTCAGTGGCACAGCTTTATCAAGCAGTGAGGAAAAGCCGAGCGGTCTCTCTAAGTTGTGATTTCTCGACATCAAGAAAATGAGGCTGTGCTTTTACTTTTAAAACTATCCCTTTTGTCCTTCTTGCAAGTCACGATGAGAAAGTAACGCAACAATTTTAAAATCAAGATACTTACACTGCCTCGTCGATTCACTGAAAAAATTTCGGTCTTATGAACCAAACGCTCGGTGTTCCATGACGTCCCGAATATTCGGTTCGTCAAGCTGAGTTTTCGGTTCGTCAAACTGAGTTTTTGCTTTGTCAAACTGAGTTTTCGGTTTGTCAAACTCAGTGTTTGGTTCGTTTAACCGAATATTCGGTTCATATAAGCCAACTTTGTCCGTCGATTCATTTTACCGTTGAAGTTTAGTTATACTGACCAAATTAGTTGGGATGATATGAAACGCTGAACTTTGGTTCATGCGATCGAGCTTTTTTTGCAGTGAAGGGAATTAGCCGTAAGAATTTTCGACTGTTGCTGGCAGGGCCGGATCAAGGGGGTGGCCACATGGGCCGCGCGGCCCATGGCGGCAAATTTAGAGGGCGGCAAATTTTGCAATTTTTTTAAATGTAGGTATAAAAAAATATCAGATTTAGAAAAAAAAAATTCAAACGAGAAAAGGCGACAAAATCTCTCATTTACTGAGAGTATAGTAATTTCTAATTTTGTCGTCTCTTAGTGATACAAGAGACAGTACCTTCAATTAGTCGAGTTGAGAGATACACGCAATTTGGCCTGGAACGGCGCGACTTAGAGAAAAATGATAACGAGGACTTGAGATGAAAAGGAGAAGCCCTCGGCGCGGCGATCGGCATGTAACACATATTAGCGCCTACAAGACTGCACGAATACTTCACGCATTGCATCAAACACAGTGCGGTCACTGCGGTCAGCGTGAAACGGATAGCGCCTACAAGAATGCATGAATACTTCACGCATTGCGCCAAAAACCCAGTGCGATCAGCGCGGCGCGGCGCAGCGGCGGAAGTTAAAATCATTAAACCACATTCATGTTGCTGGATTTCTACCTATTATCTGTCCTTTGAAACTTTTCACTCTCCCGTTTGACAATTTTCGTCGACAATTGGAAAAAGTTCAATCTAGTAAGCCTGAAAATTTTCCGAAAAAACATGCATAAGTTCTCTCGAGGATAAATAACTTATCAAGGAAAACTTGGCCACATTCGAATACGTACGCAGCCGTCCTGCTCACCACAGCAGTGCAGATTCCCCACTGCAGGGGTGTCGTTCAGCTGCCCTATAGATGAATCCATGTCAACATGACAGGACAAGAAATAGCCCTATCTTAACCATGCAATGTATCGCATTTCGATGTCTTACCGTGCCGCTTTAAACTTTCATATTAATCGGCCCGCTCAGGGGAAATAAACGCCTCCTTCCCGGCTATCAGAGTTGACCCTGTTTCTGAGCAATTTTGATCGATGTCAGAAAATTTTTCACGACTCTTCAAAGTTTTACCTCCCCCAAGAACTGCCCCTCCCCCGGCTCTCTAAAATTTGGCTGAAATGACGTAGCTGTTCCCAAAATCTTCGAGTTACTTGTGGGAAATATAATTATTTTTTATCTAATGATGATTGATGAGCAATTATAGGTGAGCAAGATGTTCAATAAACAAACCCTTTGTGAACAGAGATCGGCACCATCCGGCCAAAGAATCACAAGCGCGACATTTCAAATTTTTCGCCGCCATTATCTTTATTTTATTTATTTATTTATTTTTTTTTTTTTCAGAAAAATCGTTGGTTAAATCCGTTTCAAAATTTCACTGAATTTTATCGGCAGCCCAAAGAAAATTAAGTGAAATTTTCGGACAGCTTCGTTGAAAAATTTCTCTGCAAAAAAATAAAGTGGCGGCGGAAATTTTGAAACGTTGCCTGACGCTTGTGATACTTTGGACGGAAGGTATAACGAAATCACTCCTATGTGTTGTTTTTCTTTTGTGATGAAAACCCGGACTTTTCTTGCTGCACGAGCAACGCTGCTAAGATAGCAGCTTAAGTAGCAGGATTCAGCAGAAAATTATTCGAGGAAAGCTGAGATATTAAAGTGCAGTTAGGGCGGTTGTTGTCGGCGGAGCGAGGCGAGAGGTGAGCAAAAGCGGCTCAGGGTGGGAAAGTTGATGAAAGTTTGGAAATGCTGCAGTCGACACTTTCATTATAGCGCACGTAGCAGGAGCTCAGCTCGCGTATGCCGTGTCCGACAAGCTACGTGCGCGAGATTTTATACTCGCTGCAGTTGGTGCAGCACGGCGCGGTGTAGGCAAACCGCAGCGCAAGCCAGAGGCATCTAGGATAATCCACTGCGCTTCCCAGGAAATTCCTCGCTGTGAGCGACGGGAGGCCTGGAGGTAGGGGTTGGAAGATCTCAGGGACTCAGGAACAAGTAGACAACAGAGGAGAGAGACGCAGATTAAGAGAACTATAAGCTACGGAGCTACATTTCGTCGTTTTCCAGACGATAAAAAGCGTTTCAGCGCTGCAAAATTTTCATTCGCGAAGTGTAGTTCTGTCTGAAGTCCCTTTATAGAGAGAGTTAAGACAACACGGCTCATGGATGTCGGGAATAAAGATTACACATATTGAACGTTTTTCGTAATCTTTGATCAACTCATTCCCGAATTCCTGTCTCCGTTCCTTCTCCCATTCCGTTTGTTCCTTGCCGTGTCCCCAATTCCCCGGTCCATCCAGTTTATATAATCTTTGCAATTGGTGGAAATGCACTCCCGTTTGTGACAATGTGGAGGCCTAAAATAGGGGACCCAATCAGAAATGGATTCGTATCGTCTTTATTCTCAGTATTGAGGGACTCTACTTTTATTAGGAAACGGTTGGACTCTCATTAATATTGATTTTTGTTGATGTTGGTTTTGATTACTCGCAAAAATCATCAAAATTTCTGCCGGAAATTGGGTTGTCATATTCTCGTACCTACAAAAGTTGAATCGTCAGAACGAGTCAATTTTGCAACCTATGTGAATGAAGTTTCTTTCCCTCTACTAGTTAACGACGATTCTGTCTTGTTATCGCTGAGAGAAGTGATTCGGAAAATGAAATTTTGAGAAAATGAGTTCAGGCGTGTTCGCTTGGAAAATCTTACTGAGCAAGTCCTCCAATTTTTGTTCAAAATCATCCAGCAAACACTTCAAAATCATTCCGGTGATTACAGAATGGACGACTTTCCCTTCAACTGTAAAAAATTGAAATTATTAATTCCATGTTACAGGGCCGGATTTACCTACTTGTCGCCCATGGGCCGCCTGTATTTTGCCGCCCCCTTCTCATTCGTTTTGAAACATCAATAAAAACCATCAAGTGAACATGCCGGAGGGGGAGGGGTGCATAAGACGCGTTTACCTACTCATGTTGGATACATTTTTTACGAAAGCCCTGTCAACACTACTAGTAAAATTTCACGGAACTTGGCGCAAAAGTTAAGTTTCGTAAACCTGTCTCTGTGTGGACAAGGTCCTCCATTTATAAGAAATGAACGAAAAAATTACGAAAGAACGAACATAAATGTGGTTGAGTAATTTTAACTTGTTCCGCCGCCGCTGCGCCTGCGCGTGCCGCGCCGCGCTGATAGCACTGTGTTTGGCGCAATGCGTGAAGTATTCCTGCAGTCTTGTAGGCGCTATGTGTTTCACGCCAACCGCTCTTGACTGCACTAAGTTTGACGCAATGTGTGAAGTATTCATGCAGTCTTGTAGGCGCTAATATATGTTACATGCCGACCGCTGCGCCGCGCCGAGGGCTTGTCCTTTTCTTTTCAAGTCCTCGTCATCATTCCTCTCTGCGCTGAGCTCTGCAGGCCAAATTGCGTGTTAAGTTCCTTTCTTAACTCGACTAATTAAAGATGCTGTCTCTTGTATCGCCGAAAAACGAAAAAATTCGGAATTACTATACTCTCAGGAAAGAGAGATTTTGTCCCCTTTTCTCATTGATAATTTTTTTTTCTGAATCCGATTTTTTTTACCTACATTTAGAAAAATTGCAAAATTTGCCGCCCCCTAAATTTGCCGCCATGGGCCGCGGCCCACGTGGCCACCCCCTTAATTCGGCCCTGCCATGTTACGTAAGACAGCCATGTGTGCTTTTCTTGCATGCGTGATGAAGTTTCGGACGAATAACAAACATATTACAAGATAAGATGTCGGCAGAAAAAGGTGCAAAAAAGTAAGGATCAAAAGTTGTATCCGAACTGAGAAAAGAGATCAGTTCACGGAATGAGAAATTCTGCTTCTATTTCAGAAACAGTTTTTTCAATAGATTGAAGTAGGTTTTTCGTTTGATCTTGCGGGAGACGGTTGCCTCAACAGAATCACGGTTGGGGCCAATCTTTTCTACACGAGGGAACAGAAAAATTTGCTGTGTGTCAATCAGAAAAATCTACTTTCGAAATAAATCCAGCCATTCCACTTCCGCAAACTATAATCTGCTCTCTCAGTGTATATCACAGTAATAGTCTGTCGTGCTACGTAATAATAGCGTATGAGCATTCGAATGTTGCCAAATTCCTCTCAGAAAATATGTATTTTTAAAGAAAGATATGAATATTTCTCCTTGAAATTTTCGGACTTTTTGGATCAAATTATGAACTAAATCCTCTGAAAAATCGAAAGAGAAACATTCACGAATTTCCCCGGAAATTCGAGCTTTGTCGAAGGACATTTGGCAACGCCTGAAGGCTCATACGGCGTTTATACTAAGTACCCCACTAGGGATGAAGGATCCGAGAAATTCGAGAGTGGGGATCACTCCCACACGCTGGCATGGATCAGGGACGAACGAAAACGACGTCGAAAAGGTCGGAAGGGTCAGCATTTGGAGTTCCAATTCCCGACAAGCTGATAAAATAAAAAAAACACGAATAAAAGAACTCTTAAACGCTTTATTTATAGTCAAGCTGGACCCATTTCAAAGTTCGGAGGATCAGACTCGCGAAAAGTAGCCGGTGTGGGTGTGGGCTGAGCGGAACTACACGCTCGAGAATAAAGTAAGTCCGTCTCTTCATGACCTCCAAATCGCATTAAAATCCGTGGGAACCAAGAATCAAACAAAGAGGAACTTGCGCGTTTCTTCAGCATCGTGACGTTAATCCGTGGCCCACTCTTCCGTGCAACCCTAAAAGCTCAACGTCGGAACCTGATATGACGGCTTTCTGATGAGCCGTGACGCGCGAGCGTTCTTACGGGCCTCCGAGTCCGCGAGGAATCGGATTTGGTCGGTTACAACGTGGTCACTGGAAGTTGTTAACCTGACTCGTAAACTGTTTATTTTTAGTTGTTCTGATCGCTCGATCGATGTGAAACGCCTCCCCATGCGTGAGACATGTTCCCGTTTTCGGCTGCATTCCGCGCCCTCGCCGACCCGGGGCCCAGACGTCGGGTATTTTTAGACCTTATTAGTCGTGATATCACTACAGGGATCCCGCGCTGTGCCGAATTGGCAATGGTATTGTGGCCTCCTTCAATGTTACAAATGAGAATACATCGATTTATTTTCCTGGGATCGATTCTCCTGCGCGAGCTTTATCGATCATGACTCGTGGATAGTGGATGATTTTTGCAATTCATAATCCAGTACATCTAAAAATTGCAAATAAAAATATTCATAAGCCGAGGAGAACCTGCCTCCTCTCCTTTTCTCACTTCCGATTTTGTAAGAGATTCGGCAAAATTACCTCGTGGCATTTCTGTCATCAAAGCAAGAAAAAGTATAACCAAAATCTTGTGTTGAATCTGGGACAAACGTTTGAGGGTTCAATATTCTCTGATGGGCATCAACACCCATTTCATAAACTTGCCTCTTTATCAGCTACGCGCTGCCAGCTCAAAAAGTTTATTAAAAATCAGGTTTTTTTTCCCCAACGAATCTCTCAAAAAATGACTGTATCCATCAAAATCAAGAACAGGGTTTTTACAGCTGAGAAGTCGGAGCTCCGAGACTATAGGAATTTCCAAGCGTCGCGCGTCGCTAAGAGGATTGTGATAAATCCGTAAACTCCGTAAAACTCTGCTGTGCTGAGGAAGAACGCCGTATGAACCTTCTGGCGTTGCCAAGTTTCCTTTGATAAAACACGAATTCCCTGGTGAACTTATGAATATTTTCCTTCCGATTTTTCAGATAATTTTGTTCACAATTTCATCTGAAGTTCCTGAAAATTCCAATGAAAAACATTCACAACTTTCCTCAAAAATAAGCAGTTCACCATGGGAAATTTTGCACCTTTTGAATGTTCATACGGCGTTCTTCCTTAGCAGGGCAGAACTTTGGGCACGTTCCTGACTAAGAACGCTGGAGAGACAAGCCTAATCTGAAGTGAAGCGAATAACACTTATTGTCAGAAATGATCCGTTGGTAGGTATAAAAAAAGGATTAAAAAAAAATAGGGAAATTAAACATTTTTCTGGGTTGTAACGTTGCGCCTGTGTCGTAGGATATCCGAATCAAAATGAATCTAATATTTTATTGTAAATGACTTTTCATGCTTAAAAGTAAATGGTTAACTGATTTTTTTTTTTAATTGTTCGCAGGTATGTCTATGTCTGATCGTTGAAGGGGCTACAAGATAAATTATCTTGGGTTAAAATCTGTTAATACGTCATCGTTGGTCTTGGTATGTATTTTGGAATGAAACTTTTGGCATATTTGTGCTGCGAATGAAAGTGATCTGCCTTTTTATTGTGAATTGGGGTCGGTTAAAAAAATACATTTCTTGACAGGGGCGTTTCAAAATTTCCGCTGTTGTTAATATGAGTACTAAGTATCGTTTGGAATTTCTCAGACTACTCTGCATTTTTGTCAATTGTCTCTAAAATCGAATAAGCAACATTCTTCTTTCAATCGTTTCTTTCTAAACGCGGTATTCTTATTTTTCAACAGTTCACAGTCCTTGACTATCTCTGTAGCGTATTTTTCATAGTTTCGGACCAACTTTCACTCAGACTAAACAAAACACCCATTTTTCATTCGTTTTGTTGGTTTTCGTTCTTTTCTTCAATATTTTGACCTTCTGAGAATAAAAATTTTGAATTTCTGGAAATTTCCCGGAGCAATTTCATTTTCCTGTCGCCAGTTCATGGACTTCATGACCAAGCAATGCGCGTATGAGCACATATTTGTATGTCGCATAGACTTATCTCATTCGTTCCTCTGATATTAATAAAAGCTCCTGTAAACCGTTGGGGAAGAAAGACCCCCTTAGCACATATCTGTATGTCGCATAGACTTCTCTCATTCGTTCCTCTGATATTATTAAAACCTCCTGTAAATCGTAGGGGAAGGAAGACCTCCTTAGCACATAGACTTCTCTCATTCGTTATTCCTCTGATATTATTAAAAGCTCCTGTAAACCGTATACTGAAAAAAAAATCTCGGTGTATTTACTAAGAAAAGGGTAAAATTACCAAGAATTCAGGGTTCTATATGATCCCAGTTTTTTCTTGGTAAAATTACCGTTTATGGAATTAGCAATTTTACCAAGAAATCTTGGTAAAATTATTGAACTTTCTCGGTAATTTTACTGGACCTTGGTAAAAACGCCAATATTTTTTATCGACTGTGGTAGAATTACCGAGATAAAATGGCAAAGTTACCGGGAATCGATTACCAATAAAAGTGGTATTCTTACCTGAAAAAAACAGTAAAAATACCGGTTTTTAGGTAAGCTTACTGGTCTGTCCTGGTAAAATTACCAATAATTGGTAAAAAAAAGCGAGATGGTAAAGGTACCAACGGACCTTGGTAAAAACGCCGAGAAATTTCTTTCAGTGTAGGGTCGAAGGGGAAGCAAGACCCCCTGAAATAGCGTCCTTGATTCCTCAACGGTCACTTTATAAATGTATTAAGCTGCTTGACTAGCAAGTGTGGCAGACATCTGGTAGCCATGTTTGGACTGCGGCGGGAGTCGTCACAAATTAGTCAAATCACAGCACGCGCAGTGAACGAATCCTCCAAGGAACGATGTGCAGTACGTGTTCGTGGCAATGCGTGTTCGGCACCCGCATCCATCGATCCGACCGCTCGAGAGCTTCAAGTGGTTTACACGCAGAGATAATATTTGTCTGTTCATCGGAGACGAGACGAGGCTTCCGCGTCTGAAATTCATCATTGAGAGTGGCGGGTGTCGGACTGTGCGAAAATCCGTGACAAATTCAGGTACTCCATGCAAAACCAGATTCAACAGCAGGATTTTCCCGATTCCATCAGGATTTGATGTCAATCAGGATCCAAGCCAGATTTCCTCAGGATGTGAGGAAAAATCGGTCGTAAAATCAGACTTTGAGAAAAGTCGGCTGTCCGGTCGGATTTTGTTATGCTTTCGCATACGCTTATGCAAAAGTTTTAATTTTTCTCCGCCAAAAATTAGGATTTGGAAAAATTATGAAATCAGGATTTAGCAGTCAAAAATCAGGATTTCCCAAAATGAAAAAAAAAAAAAAAAAACTAGACACCCTGAAAACGGGCCTCCTCTACACTGGAAAAGAAGGCTCTCGGGTCCAGAGTCCAAACTCTTAATTTTGACAAGAAAAAGTACTCGTGACTTAATCGGAGTTTTGCATGAATCGAGAGGAAATCCGCTTAAATTGAGAGGCTTGGCTCTCGAGTCAAGCAAAAGTCCGATTGGCTCATGAGCATTTTTTTGTGTAAAATCGTTTAATAGTCTGCGTGGACTCTAGATCGAAGAGACTTTTTTCCAGTGCAGTCAAACCAAAAATGTTTTTAAATACTAAGAAAAACGTTCCAGTTAAAAATTTTACGTGAAGGAAAAATTTCTCTCCGAAAAATGATCATGAACTCAAGGAATATCTGGGAGGAGGTTCGGGACTTTAATGTCAGTGCAAAGTGGTTGGCGTTATAGAATATTGAATTGTAGAATTTTAACACAATTTTTGTCGATAAGCAGGGCTGGATTTACCCACTTGCTGCCCATGGGCCGCCTATATCTTGCCGCCCCCTTCTCATTCGTTTTGAAACATTAATAAAAACCATCAAGTGAACGTGCCAGCGGGGGAGGGGTGCATAAGACGCGTTTACTCGTGTTGGGCACATTTTTTGGGAAAGCCGTGTCAACACTACTAGCAAAAGTTCACGAGACTTTGCGCAAAATTTAAATTTCGTGAACCTATCTCTTTGTGGACGAGGCCTTCCATTCATAAGAAATGAACGAAAAAAATATGAAAGAACAAACATAAATGCGGTTTAATGATTTTGACTTCCGCCGCGACGCGACGCGCCGCGCAGACCGCATCGTGTTTGGCGCAATGCGTGAAGCATTCCGACAGTCTTGTGGGCGCTATGCGTTTCACGCCGACCGCTGCTGAACGCACTGTTTTACGCAATGTGTGAAGTATTCATGCATTCTTGCAGGCGCTATCCGTTCCACGCTGACCGCAGTGACCGCACTGTGTTTGATGCAATGCGTGAAGTATTCGTGCAGTCTTGGAGGCGCTAATATGTGTTACATGCCGATTGCCGCGCCGAGGGCTTCTCCTTTTCATTTCAAGTCCCCGCCATCATTTCTCTCCGAGCAGCGCCGTTCCAGGCCAAATTGCGTGTTTGGTTTCTCTCTTAACTCGACTAATTAAAGGTGCTGTCTTTTGTATCACTGAAAGACGAGAAAATTAGAAATTACTATACTCTCAGGAAATGAGAGATTTTGTCGCCTTTTTTCCGCCCCATAGATTTGCCGTCATAGGCCGCGGCCCGTGTGGCCACTCCCTTAATCTGGGGCCCTGTCGGTAAGGCTCGTTTTTTTTTTCTTTTTAACTTTACTCGAAAAAATCCCCATTCTCCCTGATATTCTCGACATAAAAACTCAAGTTTTTCATGTAAAAACCTTCATTTATTTCTCTCTCCTCATGCACAAACACATTCCCAAGATATCACTTTTATTTAAAAAAAAAAAAAAAGTATTTTACAAGTGCTCGCGTCTCAAAATTATTTTATTTTTTCGCTTGTTTTTGTTTAATTTTCGCTAAAAATTACAGAGACAACAAATACTCACTCAATGAATGGGCAATCCTATCGAAGGCCTCAATCGTCCCTCTAAATCCAGGAGGTTATCCGCTGTTAAGCTCATCATATTGATCACGGAATTGGATCGGGTTGGGTTGGGGGGGGGGGGGGGACGAATTTGGCGAAGCCCATAAAACAATGCCGATTGATCCCTCCTATCAATAATGTCGGAGCTCATTCGCCATTAATCAAGCAGGCTTGCACAGTCACTATTGTCAATTCCTCATCAAAGCCGTGCCTCAACGTCCTGCGAACACTAACTCGTAACCTGATTCTCACCTGAGCCCAGGAAAGTATGGAGGTACACGGAAAACAGGGCTCATCTGAAAGTATAGTTACGTGCCTTTTTGTCATCATAGCGACGATCTATCCAAACTTTGGAACACTAGAACTTACAATGAAACACCGGAAAGGGTCATAGAATTATTCAATCGCCACAAGGCATGTAATACTGTATCCTCATGAAAATTTGTAGTAGAATATATCGGAAACACTGAAACTTGCTGAAATCATCTTCTAGGTGAAGAATTAACGTTTGTAGTTCGCAATAAGAGCACTGAATTCAATTTTAACGTCATAACGCATGACTCACGAAGACAGATCAAATCAGTGAAAACGCGTATGAATTTTCGGCAAAGAACTGGACTCAGGTTTTATACGAATTTTCACTCTTTCTGTTCTAGTTAAAAATGAACTTCAGAATTCAGAAAAAATTATTTCATCGAAAATTACGTCAAGATTTGTGCAATGGACAGATCGGTATTAAGTAAGTGTTGGTTCATTTGACGGGCAGAATGTTTGAATCGTCAATAACATGCAATTTCTCTCAAATGAAATAAGCTTGGAAATTTGAGTATTTCCACCATAATCTACAAAATTTTTTGACGAGAACACTTGTATCAAGGTGCTAAACTTTTCTCTCTGTCAAATGGTCCCTTCGATGTTTCGGAAACATCTCAAGTCCGATAAGATGCTCATAGAATCCGCACTGCGCGTCTGCGAATTATCCACCGGAAGATAATCGAATACTTTGGCCCACACCCAGACTAGATGACTCGACAGAAAACCCAACCAACCACTTTCGTTTAAACCCTCTCTGTATTTGGCATATTACAATAGCGATGTAATCTCATCGTCCTAAAACGCCTTCACTCTAGACTGCTGTGCAGCTTAAGTAAATGAATCGCTTCAGCTCTAATTAAATTTTCGGCGCGGCATGCTACCTCCGCTCTTGTCCTCAAGGTGCTTTTGACTCTGAACCTGATCTTCACAACGTTACATGCACACTACACAGTGCCAAATGGACGTATTTAAGCTGAAAGGAACTATGTGCATAGGGTTTGCGTGAGATATAGTTCTTTTTGGCACAAATACGTTCAAATAGCCCCCCTTAAATTTGCACATGAAGAGTGGAAATTCAAAATTTGGGAAGCACCATTAGGTGTTGCTAAGATTGTGGAGGGTTTACATTCATTCAAAAGAACATAAATGGTTTCGAGTCATATGGACTTTCGATCGATAAATTTTCTCAATGTTTGTTCCTATTTTCCTCAGACGATTTTTTTTTCTCAGGTCATCGGATTCCCATTTTATGTGATGCACTGAGTGAAACTTTCTTTGTGACATCGAACTCCTTGGGTTTTTCCCCCAAAATAGTCTAATGTACATAAAGGTACAGTTTTGAAAGCATCAAAAAGTCTAAAATTTAAATGTATCTATTATGTTACCCATCATCTTAAGCTAATTGATTATAGTTTTTATTCGTAGTTGTTGCTGAGATGTAGGTATTCCTCATTAACACCATCATCATTTTACTTTGTAAAAGTTTTGAAAATAAAGCTTTATGTATATGTGACATCAAAAGTTCACTTATTATAATGGTGCCGTTCTGGTGGTAATGGACAGGTTTTTTTTTCTCATTACTTGTTTTCTTTGCGAACAAGAATTTACCTTTTAACAGCAGTTAATTTTTTAACCGAGAGCCCTGATTTTTAACGTCATCATCATGTGGTCAGGAGTTATTCCCTTGTAGATTATCCTGCTGCGTCTCTTGTTAGAACGTTTTTTTCATCTGGTTCCTCAATGGAGATGTTGCATGTGTGAGGAATTTGCGATTTGACTGCCGATTGCTACGTAAAAGTTCGCCTGTAACACGATGGTGCCACTGATTTTCACTGAAATCAACTCCCAAGCTCAAAGAAAGCTCTCAAGTTGAGACCAAAATGACATTGCCATCGACAGGGCTGCCACTTTATTTGAGGACTCTAAGACTGAAAACACGGCATCACTGCTAATGTATTTGCTCCCTATCTTTTGCATGGAGAGTTCGTCTTGATATAGAGGTGAACTCTCAAGATAGCGTGGGATATCCCCTCCATTTTGGGCTCAATTTGAGAGCTTTTTTTGAGCTTGGGAGTTGATTTCAGAGAAAACCAGTGGTACTATCGTGTTTCTCGCGAACTTTCACACAAGAACCGACAGTCAAATCGCAAATTCCTCACACATGCAACATCTCCATTCTTATTTGAAATCCTCTAGCCAATTCGGCACCATCGATTGTTTGCCGCGCTGCTGCTCACCACCACCTCCACCCCACACCGTGATCACTTCCTACACCGCATGACTCACCGCCCCCCCCCCCACGAGATCCTCCCGTTCAAATTGTTCAGCAAGCAATATAAATTTGTTAACATCATTTGTCATAATTTCTCGTCGGTGAATTTATGAAGCCGGATTCGCGATGAGAGATTCTGTCCGCGGCGTGTCTTTTTGCCGAATATATTTAGCTCGATCGTTTAGGGCACTTGCGTGCCGATCCCTGTGCGTGGAGATTTCACAGTAGAAAATGAATTAGACGAGGCTTATTTAAAGCAGGCGCTCCGAACAATGTAGGAAATGGGTCAGTACTTAGCGAACAAGGTCTCAGCTAAAATACTCTGTTTTCATGGCTCCCGTGAAATGTTCACGTTGTTACCACGCAAATTCGGAAACTATTTCTTGTCGAGCGAGATATCAACAACACTTGCAAGTGATGAAATGTAGAGGACAGATAACGCCATTCTTATTTTACTGTAGCCAATGTATAGTCTAGAAGGAGCTTTTTGGTCAACCTGTCCTGATTGGCAAAATTGGAGGCTTCTCTGTTTTGCCATTGAAGAAGGTAAAGCTGCTTATCTTCCGCTGGGGCATGATTATCTTGATGCGCCACAACAATTACCTTTAGATGAGGTGTTAGCGGCGATAAAACCGGTATTAATTCACCAAAATATTCAAAAGATTGGTCAGAATTTAAAATTCGATTACAGCGTGATGGCCAATTATAATCCCCCTATATAATACTCGCAAGATTCCGTAATGTGGATCGTTTTTGAACTTTAGAGAAGCTCATGTGTACTTTGTGCAGGGTTACTGCCAACAGGAGTTCTTGGCAGACCCTCTCCTGGCCATTCTCAAAGGATAGCAATGTAACGAAGTAACCACATGATGAGCCTGACAATCAGCCAGACTATAGTTGAATTGAAGGTCTAGTTGATTTTACAGAGATTTCGAAAGATTATGAATTCTCGTGGTAGAATATTCAGTAAAAGTTCTTTTCGATGCGCAGAAAAAGAATTTTTCATATTTTGTAGTGGAAGCAGAGAATGGAAGTATTATTTTAGGGACCTTGTGAAAGGCCACTCTTTTCACATATGAGTACCCTCCCTACGAAAATACATGAACCAATTCCAACGTCGCTAAGAATGTTAGACTCCTCCACTTTCTGTAGGCACCCAAGTGCACTTACTGTACAAGTTTCTTTCCGAAAGTCTTGGCACTGATTTGAAGAAACTCTGAGACAGAAGGGAATGGCTGTGGTAGAAGCTTTTACTTTCGGATCTTCAACATTAAATTGTTGACTTACCTACATGGTTGATGCTTAAAACATGCTTATGACAAATGCTTATGACAAATGCGTATAGCAACGTGTTGGCGGTTTCGTCGCGCAAACAATCAGAAGTTTGGGAAACTTGTTTGGTTCATTACGTCACTCGAAGCTCATTATCAACCATGTAGGGAGGTCAACAACCGAAAAAAGGGTGATGACTGTTGCTCCCTTATAATTGTCCACAAGGAATTGTTGAGTCCCCGAAAGTAAAAGCTTCCACCTGTCGCTAAAAGGCCAGTGGAGGGTCTCTTGTCTCTGATGAAGATGCATACAGGAACGTTGACATAGGCATAATGGGTATACTCGTTGTTTGGTCGGAAAGTCTTCAAAATATGTCAATAAGATTAGGGCCACGAGTAATTAATTCATTTAAATATGCTTCCGGTTAATGAGCACCTACCGTCTCTATCTGACGAAATTTCTCTACATATCCTGACCTTTGCCGCGGTTGGAGGAGCTGCAACGTTCTAACTGGTTCTCCATGCGTCTCCAAATCGGTGAATCAACCGATTTTCGGAGTTCAAAATCGCCAAGAAATACTGCCGTGCTAAGGAAAAACGCCGCACAAACATTCGAATGTTGCCAAATGTACCCTAAAAATGCTTATTCTTGAGGAAAGTTGTGGACATGCATCGAAATTTTCAGAAACTCAAGATCAAATTACAAGCGAAATTCTCTTAAACTCTCTCTAGATCAAACGAGTCAGTTGCGCTGGTCATAGAATCGGATTTTGGTGCTTGATTCTTGTAGATAAGCTAAAAATAATAACATCTGTTCAAACCGCAACTTTCGACGTTGAATATTAACCGAGTAATCGCCCTTTGAAAAACTCGATTTCTGACGTCATCCACCGCGGTAGTGCATACCATCTTATGCACTACCGCGGTGGATGACGTCAAAAACCCGAATTTTCAAAGGAAGATAGCTCGGTCAATATTAAACGTAGAAAGTTGCTGTTTGGACAGCCCTTATTTTTAGCGAATCCACAAGAATCAAGCATCAAAACACGATTCTGTTACCAGCGCAACTGACCCATTACAAGCAAAATTCTTTGAAAATTCGTGTTTTTTTCAAAGGAAGTTCGGCAACGTCTGAAGGTTTATATGACGTTCTTCCTTAGCACGGCAGAATACTGATGAGCTGATTTAAAAGTCAATCAAAACATCTCGATAAACAATTTGGGAGTCGGAGGAAGGACCGCCTGACTGTGCCGGTGCGCGAGCCACGAGCCCTCGGCCCCAAAATCCGGTTCCCGTGTCGCCTGTCTTGTAAGACATGTTCATAATGCATTAATGCAAACAAATTAGTTGTTGTTTCTAATACAGATCGAACGGACACGCATTATTTGTTCCTCCACAGCTCGGTCTTTCATCTGTCGCTGGTCCCCGTGTTTCTCATGGTCTGTTTGTTCCTCTATTTATGCATCCTAGGCAGAGACATAGACCCTCCATTCGTGTATCGGCTATGGTGGAAGCTTTTACTTTCGGGACTTTTAACTGTTGACATTTAACTGTTGACTTACCTACACGGAGAAAAAACCTCGTGCGTGGGACCCGAAGTTTAGGTCATATGGATCTCTGAAATTTTCAGATTAAGCATCTGAACACTTTAGATCTAGTTGTCGAGGTTCGGATCGAACATCTGAAATTTCAGTTCTTACATCTGAAGTACTTCAGATGTAAGAACTGAAGTCTTTGGATGTGAGAACCGAAGTTTTTCGGATGTGAAAACCGAAGTACTTCAGATGTAAGAACTGAAGTTTCAGATGTGTGATCCGAACCTCGACAGCTAGATCTAAAGTGTTCAGATTCTCAATCCGAAAACTTCAGAGATCCATATGACCTAAACTTCGGGTCCCAAACTTGTTTGGCTCATGACGTCACCCGAAGCCCATCATCCGCAATTTAGGTAGGGTAAAAGCTGAGAAGAGAGTGATGCTTGTTGCTCCCAAGAGGTCAGTGGAGGGTCTCTTGTCTGTGATCATGTCGTAGGTTTCAAGCATTCTGGTGCCTTATACGTTACATTTCTGCAACCTTCCTAATCAATTTGCCCATATCCCAAATAGGAGTGTCCAGGTACTTCGAAGATACTTGTGAGACATTAGAGGTCTATAAAGGTAGTCCTCTCTCCCATGCAGCTTCAAATGAAAATGATTGAATAGCCTCCGAGACACGCTCGTTCAAACAAAATTGCAAAAATGGAAGGACGGCAGAATGATAAGTAGGCATTTTTTCCCCTTCCATTTCTTCAGAGACCTAAGACGTCGAGGAGTGATAAAATTTCATTTTTTTTAATATTTTTTTTATGGTATTACAAAACTTGTTTCCCTCATTTACAAGAAGAGTGAGAAATTAAAACTAACCTATAGCTTATAAATCCGTAACCAGACGTTCCAGGGTTTCTTTGAACCGAGTCTTGGCCATGTAAGGCTCCAAAACGGTTATTGAATAGTCTCCGAGACACGCTCGTACACACTTGATTGTAAAAATAGAAGGACGACAGAATGATAAATAGGCATTTTGCCCCCTTCCATTTCTATAGAGACCTAAAACGTCGAGGAGTGATAAAATTTCATTTTTTTTTTTATTTTTTTTTTTCTGGGATGACAAAACTCATTCCCCTCTTTTACAAGGAGAGTGAGAAAGTAAAACTAACCTATAGCTTATAGATCCGTAATCAGACGTTCGAGGGTTTCTTGGCACCGGATCTCGACCTTGTGAAGATCCGCCAAAACGGTTTCGGCCCTCCAGATGCTGCTGAGGAGTCATGATGACCACGACGGCCCCCGCCGCCGCTCCCCCCGAAAACGCCGCCGGCTGTTCGCGGAATCTCGCCGGGTATAACTCCAGGGATATTCCCCGCGGAGGGACGACCCCCGGCCCCGCCCCAACCCCCGCCCCTATATCCTCTAAGGCTTGTATTCGAATTGCTCCTACTCCCATTCCCGGCGAATCCCGAATATTGGCGGCTCCTGGAGTTAGAATGTGGTGGAACATTTGCAGACTGCTTCTTCATCGTTGAGGGCACGAGGAGTCCCTTAGTGTTCCCCACAGGCCATTCGTAAACGATATCATTCCTTCCGGCCAGTTTGAATACCGTCATGTTGATAGAGCTTTGACCGTTGAATCTGTTGAATACTGGACATTTGTCGTTTATTACATTATAATTTTGGACCGCCCCCTTGGTCAAGTATTCAGTGTAGTGTGCAGCGTTGCAAGACCGGGCTATGAAAGGGGGGATAGTGAAAAAGTGTATTAGTTAATCAGCGAGGAAAACTCAACATTGAAACGTGATGATTAAAGACGCTCTTTTAGTTTCAGATATCATTTAAATATTATACACCTAGTATTTTAATGGTACCGACGGGCCGCTACAAGCCGAATAATTAAGAGGAGCACTATGTAGTTTGTCCCTTATTTTTGAAATTTTACAAACTTTAAGCTCCCTTGGTCTCAAAACGTGCGATGGGGTGTAAAAATAAGGAATATGTTTTGAAAAAAAATATGATCCCAATCTCCAGTTCTACAAGAGGACTGAAGACGAGAATGAGATCGAACCGCGTACATGATTCTCCAGCTACCCCGTGTCCTGGGCGGTTGAAAGCAACTCTTCAACGAAAGTTTCCGATATTTTCCCCCAAGAAGATTAATCCTTTAGATGAAAAAAGCGGAGGGTAGAGGAGCAAATATCGTCGTCCCTCTGATGTAAGGGCGTGTCTCGATTTCCGCATGAGCCCCAGAAATCATGAATTTGTATGTAAAACAGGGCTCATGTGGAAAATGAGGTACGTCAGCGGGCTGATTATTGAAATTGATAGACAAAGCTATAGACAAAGAAGACAAAAGGTATTCGGAGGGATCCCATTGGCGGAAGCGGGTGGTTGTAATAGACAAAGGAGGTACGTAATAGACTAACTAACGGCAACCGACAAGAGACCCTTTAGTTATCATTTTCCCTCTTCGTCTGTGAGAACCATCTGTTTCAACCAATGAGATCACAACATAGCTCCATAAGGTGAACTCAAATAGAGTGGCAGCTCGGAGGTTCGGGCACAAAAGTAGTACCGAAACTCTAAATAAAATTAGCTTTTTGACAGTTGAGCCCACATTATCAAAAAATAACTCTCGATAGAGATTTCCATCGAAGAATAGAGACTTACGATCATAAGGCACCGTGTTGTCCCTGAGTTTCTCGGCAAGGAGTTTCATGTTGTTCATAGTCGGGATATTTCTCCATTTGACTTCGCACATCTCTTTTTTGTCAAAAAATTGATTGCGTGCGTTCTTTTCCTTCAATTCGGTGATCTTGGCCGTGGCTTGTGTCGGGTGATGTTCCGTAGAGCATTCCAGGTGGAACAACTTGTTGTCCCTCACCGCGATGAAGTAGCTGATGGTTGATGCGCAGTAGCGTTTCTTGTGGAGGACACCGTGGGAGGTGGCAGCGATTACCGTCCCTTCAGCGAATTGGGCGCTCCTGCAGAGAACTCGGTCTGCTTGAGCGTGTGGACGAAGAAGTTCGTTCAGGCAGAGGACCCCAAGCAGGAGTCGGATGGCCATAGTCGCGGTCATCTCGCTGACCACAGGTCAGAGCGAGGATAGAGGTTTCGTTCACGCTGTGGAAAAATCGAGATTTACCGAAATTTTAAAGAGGAATTGGTATTGAGAATTTGTGTGTAAAATTAGAGTCCCTTTATACGAGAGTCAAGACAACATCCCCTCATGGAGTCACAAACTGGAATAAAGATTACAGAAATTGAACGTTTTTTGTAATCTTTGATCGACTCATTCTCAGATTCCTTTCTCCGTTCCTCCTCTCATTCCGTTTGTTCCTTGCCGAACCCGTAATACCCTGGTCCATTCCAGATTATAATCTTTGCAATCGGTGAAAATGTAATCTTTATTCCCGTTTGTGACACTGTGAAGGCCTAAAACACGGGAACCAATCAGAAATGGATTCACGTTGTCTTGACTCTCAGTACAAAGGGACTCTATGTAAAATCAACGCACCAATTCTGATGAAATTGAATGTATTGAGACATTGACGTGTCAACGTGTTTCAGTGCAACCATGATTATTCATAGTTGGTACACGCACTCGTCGATATTTTTGATCAAATAATAAAAATACAAATAACAAAAATACTTTTGAAAAAGATCTGTCCAAACCGCAACTTCCTACGTTCAATATTAACCGAGATATCGCCCTTTGAACAGGCAGGTTTTTGACGTCATCCACCGCGGCAAAGACACCCTTAGTTTCTTCCTCTTTTGTTCGATCAGTGATGCAGAGAGTGTAATCTTCAACGACTCTACACGTAAAGAAACTCAAGAAACAGACGGGTTCGTACTTTAAAGATCTTCTTATCAAGCGTTACCCTATTTTGGTTATTCGTGCTAAAGGACAGGGGTCTTCGTGGTAAAAGCGTTACAAGGGTGAAAGAGGGGGGGGGTCAAACATTTCGAAAAAGTGCGTTACGTAATTTAGGGACGGCCCTTTAAGTATACAGATCTAGAAGTTGATTTTGTCCATCCGTCGCTGCTATAAAATTTTCAAGATTGCAACAATTAGAAGAAGTCTTTTATAATCATAGAGGACGAGCTCAAAACATTGTGATGTTTTAAATTAAAAACGGGAGGAAATTCGACCTGAAAGTCTATACGAAAGTTTTGTACATGCAGGAGCGGACTGGCTCGAGAGGCCGTAAGAATCGACCGCCCTCTAAATTTTGGCCCGGAAAGCTTCGCAGAAGCTCCTTCCCTGGTAAAAATTGGTGATAAGAGCTGCGTTTCAAAATACCATAGGAATTTTTATAGCCGGCTAAAGAAGGCTACAGAAAATCATATAGCTGGCTGTAGAATGCGGAGGAAATCATACGGCTGGGCTATACGAAGCGATAAAAAATTATGCAGCCGGGATATAGTTCCTATCGCCGGGCTTTACACTTTATCGCCTGGCTGTTGCTTTTTCGCCATCGATTATAAAAGGCTATGAGAAATTGTGTAGAAATTCGTGTGCTTTGGAAATCATTAAGTTTGATACGGAACCACCGTAATATTTACAAAACACACATTATATTTTCCTTTAATACATATTTTTTTTCCATCAATTAAAATGAGAATAATCCATACAGGATGTGCCAACATTTCAAACTCATGAGTTGAATAACGCTGACTCCGCCAGATTAAATATTAGAGCCTAACACAAAGCGGAGCGGCGACGCATTGGCGCCTACAAACCTAACAGGGATACTTCACGCATTGCGCAACGCGTGAAGTATCCCTGTTAGGTTTGCAGGCGCCAATGCGTTTCGCGCTGGCTGCCCGCCTGTCGCGGCGCAGCGTGTCACGGCGCTTAAACCAACTATTTCACACCAGAGGTATTGCACAGTATCATACGAAACTGAAGGCGCTCTAATATATTAGGAATGGCAGGCATCCATCAAAAGTACGGAGCTTTCCTCGCAAAATAAATCAAGATCCTACGGCCCAAAAAGAGAGCAGTAGTCCAAAAACTCACTAAGTCCTAGCATCCGTAAGTAGTAACGTTTAGCATACACTTTATCGCCTAGCTGTTGCTTAATCGCCATCGGCTATAAAAGGCTATAAGAAATTGCGTAGCCGGCTATAGAAGCTATTGGAAATCTTACAGCCGACTGTGGGTATATGGTATTTTGGAACACAGATTCTACTGCCAATTTTTACCAGGGTTGTGGTAGACTTTTGGGACCCCATTCGAAACTTCTCAAGAAATCTCCTCAGCTGAGCCTAATCGAACCCTCTCCCTCTCCCCCCTAATAGAAGGAGGGCCCCCAATTCATTTTTGGAGGGGGTTTTCGGTCCAGTCCCCCGGAAATTTGGAGTCAATCCGCCCTTGAAAAGTCAGGATTTGATTTTCGATTTTCCTATCTTATTACGTTTTTCTGTGTATCTTTTTGTCAAAGATGGATGTGTTATGCGGTTAACTTATAACTCAATTTTTTTGTAATTATCTTCCGAACACACTGACGTAAATTGATTAAAAATCATACACACACTGACACTAATGGGTTGCTGGGACAAGGAACTGTGTGTGTGCGAGATAAAACAGTAACACAGATTTTGATGTGCGAAATCGGACATGAACAACACAAACCTTCCTATTGCCTCAGGGTTTCGCATAATTTTCCTATGGTTCTTCATGTTTAAATGGACACATACGTTCATTCAGTTGCGTTCGTTGTAAGTAATTTCCATTTTGATCAAAAGTTACACATAAATACAAATATCCCTTCCTGTGTACATACTGCGAATATTTTCCCTGCAAGATTTTAATAACAGAAAGGAGAAACACAGAACGTACCTTTTGCGTCTAAGTTCGTAAAAACACTCATGGATTAGAAAAAGATCTGAACGAATTCAGTGCCGTCGACACTCAAAGATCAAACGATACCGAAAAAGTATCATACGGAGAATTTATACAGTAGCTTTGACGCAAAAACACGATTATTTGCCTCGGATGGAAATAACTCGTGATGGCTTTTTTTGGAGCACCATACCCTAACCCTTTGTCCCTTGAATCCTTTTGTCCTGAGAACAGAAGCCATGAGGTAGTACTATACGTTGACATCTTGCGTGTCTTCATTGTTTTGTAACACTAGATATCTTCTAAATAATACAGGGTGATCCAGACCACCCACGACGGTCTTTTACTAGAGATTTTCAGTTCCATACTGAGAGGAATTGAATTTTTAGGTGATGCAAAGTAATTGTAAGTTCCCGCATGCGTTGCACTAGCTATATGTAATTGATTATGCTACAAAGACTAGAGATTCAATACAGTAACAAACTGTTCATTTACTAAAACAGAACTTAATTGCTCCTAACTAAACAAGTTTTGCCTCAATAAAATTTCTAGTTGTTGCATGAGATAACAAAACTGGGTCCAGTTGTAACTGCATGAGTACCTTATTGGATTAACGTCAAAGAATGATCCTGCTTTAAGACCTCTCTTGAAAAAAATATGAGCAGAAATGGTACTCTGTCAAAGGTTGTTTTTCCCCGACAACAAGGTGACCTATTCGGACAGAAAATTGGGCAAATTAGGTGAGAACTTACGAAATGTTTTTCATTAAATCAAATTCTCTTTAATTTCCGATTTTGATTAAATTGAGTACCTCCAAGTCTGACAGAAAATTCAACTTTACATACCAGTACCTGCTTTCAATACTCCTATCTAAGAGATGCAAGGCTGAGAGAGGAGAGGGGCCGGAGGCTTGGGATCATGAACTTCAGATATTTTGGGTTCATTCTTTTAGTAGTACTGCTCTTTTAAACTTACAGCATCAGAACTTTTCAGCTGGAAAAAGGCTGCAACTGGCGATTTGGAACACCCTGTATATTTTAATTGTTGATGAGTGATGTACTGTGCGATCTCCTGTAATATGTTTGTGTAAGGAAAACGGGACAATTTTAAAATGACACCAATTCACACAACTTTTCGACCGAACTTTTCCACTGAAGCATTGTTTTTACACGATATTTGATGCGAGAAGCTTTCTATGCATTCAAGGTTTTGACACCAGAATATCTATACAGACCACAAACCCTTGCAAGGCATCAAAAGCTTTTTTTCTTCTTCTTTTTCTTTTTCAGCTTTCTGCATGTTTTGCGATGTTCAACCGTTCACGTCATGCTTGGGGTTTTTCCTCTAGTATCCAGAGGACAAAGAGGTGCGTGAAAAAACGACCAAAAATGCCCGAACGCATTTTAGAAATTTTGAACGTTTTGAACGTTCGTATGGCTCCCGAAACGCCTCAAATTGGTCGAGGTTTTGCTCAGAAACGCCGTGTTGCGACGTTGCCATTTTTTAAAGTGAAAACCTTTAAAAATTGCTAACTTCTCTGCATCTCAACCGATTTCAATTAACCTTTTCAAAAATATTCCGCTTAAATAGAGCTTTCTGATAGTGTATAGTTATTTGGGTTTACTTGGCACTGGGCGGCACTTTTTTACACGGTTTTAACCATTCCTTGAAATAAATGGATCATAAGAGAGCCCCTCTGCACGATTCATTGAACGCCGCGCCGTGCAGTCCTGTTAGTGGTTCATTAGGACATTTCTGCAAAGAACCGTTAAAACCGCGTAAGTGCCGCCTCGTGCCAAGTAGTACCATTGACCTATACACCACTGGAAAGCTCTATTTAAGAGTAAAATTTTAAAAAGAAGTTTGTGGACGGAAGTGAAAGGTAGAACTTCGCAATGCAGGAAGCTGAAAAAAATATTTTAATGCCCTGCAAGGGTCCGCATTCTGTATAGATGTTTTGGTGCCAGAACCTTGAATGCACAGAAAACTTTGCCTATCAAATATCGTAAAATAAAAATGCTTCAGTGGAGAAGTTATATGGATTGGTGTCTTCTTCATTTTAGCACGAATATGTCCAATTTTTGTGCCTAAGAGTGCGCAAGGATTCGTCGCAGTAATCCGTATAATTCATTTTGGCTAACTTTTTAAACCCCCTACTCTCCTTGTAAGAGAAAACTGCCCGTAAGTCCACTTCTTGCCCTCTCCCTTTTGAATTCAATAAGAATGGCCTGACCACTCCGTAACCTTTCAGAAATCAACCTGAAAAATAGTTGAAAAATTCCTCATATTGATTAGTTTTTTAATTGTATTTATTTCTATGCTCTGAAAAAGGCAGCATCGGCAGAGCTATAATGGCGTGCTAAGGAAAAACGCCGTATGAACATTATAGAGTTGCCAAATTTCCCTTGATAAAACATGTATTTTAGACGACCATCGTGCTCATTTTCTCTGAAATTTTCAGATATTTTAGATTGAATTGCGTACAAAACTGTCCAAAAATTTCGGGGGCAAATATTCACAATTTTCTCAGTAAACACGGTTTTATCGAAGGAAACTTGGCAACGCCTGGCTCATACGGCGTTCTTCCTTAGCGCGGCAGTAGAGGAAGTGGATCTTAATCGCCGAAACCAACCATTCACTGAAGTAGCGGCAACACGCGGTGCTGAAAGCTGAAGAACCACCTTCAGAACATCTCGAGAGTTCTCCTCAGACGTCTGACATTTCAACATTTCACCGTGGGATCCCCTGAAACCCCCGAGCTTTTACATCTTTCTCTGTACGAGAACCTCCGCGGTTGGGAAACATGGCAACATGGAGCGTCTAGCGGGCTGCATATCGAGTGAGCTCTCACCTGTCATAAAACATCTCTTGACGGGATTCCAGCCTCCTTTCCCAAGCGGTGGCGGCGCTACTGGATCGAGTCAATAGGAGGGGTCGGACAAAATTTGGAAACTTTAAACGCTGATAACTCCGTTAATACAAAATTTTGAGGGTTTAAAAGTGGTTTCATCGGTTTCCTCGTGAAATTTTCTCCTACAAACATCGCTATATTGTAAAATGTGACGAAATAATCATCAAAATTTGCAGTTTCAGTCAACAATTTCATGTCCGGCCTCTTTGATTGACTCGATCCACTGTGCGGCGGCGGTCGCGGTCCGGTCAGCGCGCCTCGCTCGAATTTTGCAATCGATCCGCGAGAGGAAAAAAGAAGATAAATAAGAAGAAGGCAAATAAAAAATATGAGGAGATGAAATGATAAAAGGAAAGGGAGGACGAGATTGAGATTCCCGAGTGGCCACCGCCACCGTCGGGACCCAAGTTTCGATCTTTTTAGGCCGTTGTTGCCGCTTTTATTCCATCTTGGTGGACTTCTCCTGGTAACGCACTTCCAGACTGCGACAGAAGATCTTCTGACGTCATTTTTGCATGGAAAGAAAATTCTAGAATCAAGATGGCGGATCTTTTGTCACAGCCTAAGTGCGCAATCTTAGTTGGCGCGGACTCTTACATATGTCAGATGGAAAAACTTCTACGAAATGGGAAGTAAACTAAGTACAATAACGCATAAAAGAGCGAGCTAATGGGGGAAGTTAAACATGATCTGGAAAATTTACTTTTTCTCTTCTTTTATGCGGAGCGGAGAAGCTTCGAAGTGGTTCCATTGGGTTTCTTGTAAAATATCCCTCAAGAGGCACTCCGTGAAATTCACAATGCGAAAATTTGCAATTTTAGTAAAAAATGTCATGTACGACCTCGCCGAGTGAAACGATCAACTGTGGGATGTAGGTGGGAACGAAAAACTTCCAGAGAAGTAATCGGACTGCATTTTGGATCGAGGAACTATTTTTTTCGGCTCATTCATAAAATCACCTACCTGCATTGGAAAATCAATGGAGTGAAATACGCTCCAAAAATTTTAGCAATGTAGAGTTCTTTGAAATGAGACATCGCAAACCATGCAACTATGTTTAACCCAAGTACAAATTGATAACCAAAGCCTTACAAAATTAGATTTTGTACCGATTCGACCCACGTGAAAGGAGAGGGCTTACTCTGGTCCCCTTTTGTTTATGATGTTAACGAACGACGCACATACAACACGTAACGTCATCATTTTCGCGGATTCTCCGCTATCCGCCCTTTTCTGCGTTTAATTTGGTTCCTCGCCTTCTCGCGCTCTATCGCAGTCGGTCATCAAATTCGCAAAAACCCTGGGCTATTTGGAGGTCGGTCGTCTGTCGTTTTTCCTTCTTCTGTATCCATGTATCCATCTCCTCTTTTTCCGAGACTTTACGAAACAAAACTCCTCTTTCATTTAAAAAAAAGGCTGTAACTGAATTTATCAAATAACCAATGCTGAATCTCTAACAGCGTCAAGAAAGCTAATTCTGAAAATTAGGCTCTCTCGGTGCGGAGAGTGCAAATTCATCAGACTTATCGTGTAAGGCGTATGCAAAAAGTATAAAGTTTCAGGAGATGTGAACTCTCTCCCCACTCCCTTTGTCGCCATGACCCGAAATATTCTCCCTAATCAGGTTATATACTACAACTTACGACAATTTTCATTTTACACCTCTTCGCATGAGAAATGTTAGATCGGAGAATCCCGTCTCCACGAAATATTTCTGCCTGTTCTCCTTTACTTGAAATATTTTTCCATCCAATTACGGAATGGTCTATTCTGCCGCGCCCCGCAGAAAAAATTTCAGCTGAATCGGCCGATAGTATCGTAGTCATCAATTCAACGACTTTCGTGAAAGTTCTCACGAGAAAAAAAAAAAAAAAAAAAAAAAAAAAAAAAAAAAAAAAGAACTTCCGCCGCACCGTCAGGAAGAGAAGGTCCCCTTGAGTTGCGTGCCATATATGGGTGTACTGGAGTACAGTCAATACTGCATTCTAAGATGGTACGCTAAGAATGTTGTGAGTTTAAGATGCACTATTAGATTGGACTGTCACGTTGCCTGTTTTGAACGTAAAATGCTGAACATGTATGATTCATGAAACATCTCATGACTCATGACTCAACATTAAAAGTCGCCTAGATGATTGATGGCCGAAGAGTTGAGCAAGTGCGGTTCAGCAATCCTAAACAAATGTGCGAAAATTCGCCCAGCAAAAAACCTCAACATTCATCAATCATCATCAGGCGAATTTTATTTGATTTGTCGCTCAAAAAGTTGCCTACCACTCATCACAAGGTGATAAATAGCTTTGATTTCCGAACGCAACTTTTACCTCACCCGATTACACTGTTTGATTTTTAATACGGAGTCTCTATGTATTGTCCCCGCCCTCCATACGGGCTATTTTTCCGAGGATATTTGGGAAACGGTTAATCGGCAAATTTTACTTTGAATTTAGGAACTATACTTTCGCCCCTGAACCTCGCATCTGCCGTTTAATTTCAGCTCGGAACTTCCGATCCGATGACTGACGAATCGCAACGTTGGTGCGTGATTTTGATGGTCCTAAAAAAGGTTCGATCTATCGACAACCAACGGGTCTTATCGGTTGAATCTGTTGACAACTGGATCCATTCGTGTTGACGATTTACGAGATAGAGCTAGAGTTCCTGTAAACGGGAGAGTATTGCCATCTCAATCCTTTTACTACAGAAAACGTGTGCCGCTCTCTGATTGGTCGGCTATCATGGAGCCCCAAAGTTGGCCCAATGTAAACAAACCCCAGCCCCTCCGCTCCTAGTTTGGCTCAATGTAAACAAGCAAGATGGCGATAAATTTTTACTAAGTTCTGACATGATTTTGGATGTGATGGAAATTTTTTTACTTCCAACTTCTGAATTGAGTTCGCATCGAACTTTGATGGATATTTTACCGAAAAGTAAACCTTAAATTATGTGATTATCATTCATTTCTATGCCGATAATACGTGTTCCCTTCGGTCGGATTCGTTAACATTGGACAAACTTTGCAGCTCCCCATGATAGCTTAAAACTGATGAACCAATCAGAGAGCGACACAGAGATGGTAATTCTCTCCCGTGTATAATACTCTAGATAGAACAAGGCAGAACTTTCCAGGGAAGTTGGGAACTTTGAATAAAATTCGCATAATTGAGACTTGACAACAAGGGTGAAGAGCACTCTTTCCAGAAGAGGTGACAATCGGAAGTTAGCGGCACGCATGAGGCATGCAGGGCACGGTGCAGCAACGGTGTCGATTGCTGAGCGACGAATAGTAAACAAAAACTCGGCGACTGAATCAGTCGCGGCTAATTAGCGCGTGGCGTGGCGGCGCGGCGCGGCGCTATGCCCCGTCGAGGTTGGAACGAGCGATTCCACGCTCGCTCGCCCGTCACCAGTAATGAGTGTCATCTTCCACAAGGACGCGCCAAGTACGAGTTCTGAATGCGATGATCCTCATCCCTGGGGTGCCTGCGTACTCCCGCGCTCGGCAAAAACGCCGTAAGGTTCCCCGATGCAGTGGCGGCTCCCAAAACAGGGGGAGGAAAGGAAAAAAAGAGGAAAGGGGAGCTAAGAAGGAGAGAGAGAAAAAGTGCTTCTAAAAGTTTACTGAAATTGTGTCAAGACAGAAATTCAGAACTATTTAATCAAGTTTACCAAACCGAAGGTTACTCAATACTGCAGAAATAAATAGGCCGTATACCAAAATAAAAATTCTCCAAAAGAGGTATGTTATTCGTCCATTTTCAACTTTCAAATAATGAACAAATTGAATTTTAAAACTGCTTAAAATTCAATCTGAGAGAGGTTATTTTTTTTTTGAAAATTTTCCGAAGAAGACCCCCCCCCCGGACCCCTCTTACTGATGGGGGATACCCTCCAGAACCCCCACCCGACATCAACAATGGACCCTCCCTCCAACTCACTCTGGATCCGCCACTGCCCCGATGTCTGCGTTTTTGTTTTAAGAGGCAACTATTCGTGATCCCATGTAGATTTGTTGCCTATCCAACGAAAATGAAGGCGAATCTCTAATGGACGCATGCACGTGCTCCCCGATATCCTATCCGACGAAATTTCCGGTGAGCGTCAAACGAATGTCTACCAATTGGATTGCATTCCCTGGTAAAAATTGGCAGTAGAATCTGTGTTCCAAAATACCGTAGACCTACAGCCGGCTGTAAGATTTCCAATAGCTTCTATAGCCGGCCACACGATTTCTTATAGCCTTTTTTTAGGGGATGACGATTAAGCAACAGCCAGGCAATAAAGTGTATGCTAAACGTTACTAATTACGGATGCTAGGACTTAGTGAGTTTTTGGACTACTGCTCTCTTTTTGGGCCGTGGGATCTTGATTTATTTTGCGAGGAAAGCTCCGTACTTTTGATCGATGCCTGCCATTCCTAATATATTAGAGTGCCTTCAGTTTCGTATGACACTGTGCAATACCTCTGGTGTGAAATACTTGCTTCAAGCGCCGTGGCACGCTGTGGCGCGGCAGGCGGGCAGCCAGCGCGGAACGCGCATTGGCGCCTACAAACCTAACAGGGATACTTCATGCGTTGCGCAATGCGTGAAGTATCCCTGTTAGGTTTGTAGGCGCCAGTGCGTCGCCGCTCCGCTTTGGGTTAGGTTCTAATATTTAATCTGGCGGAGTCAGCGTTATTCAACTCATGATTTTGAAATGTTTCCACATCCTGTATGTATTATTCTCATTATAATTGATGACAAAAAAATATGTATTAAAGGAAAATATAATGTGTGTTTTGTAAATATTAAGGTGGTTCCATATCAAACTTAATGGTTTCCAAAGCACACGAATTTCTACACAATTTCTTATAGCCTTTTGTAGTCGATGGCAAAAAAGCAACAGGTAGGCGATAAAGTGTAAAGCCCGGCGATAAGAACTATAGCCCGGCTGCATAATTTTGTATCGCTTCGTATGGCCCGGCCTTATGATTTTCGCCGCATCCTACAGCCAGCTTTATGATTTTCTGTAGCCTTCTTTAGCCGGCTATAAAAATTCCTATGGTATTTTGAAACGCAGCTCTTATCGCCAATTCTTACCAGGGTTTTGCAAGTCGAGAATACAATACCCGACCCGTATTCGTAGGCGAAATTTCGTAGATTGTGCATCACGAAGTGAATTTTTCGACTTTTCTTGTATGCTCGACGTAATTTTCTCGCGCTTTCACTTGATGCAAGTCTACTCAGTCTGTTGTATCGCTCGTCGGCCGCCGATTTATTGGCTGAAGCCGGATGAATTGGCATTATCTGACAATGAGTAAATCAAAGCGCAAGGTGAAGCGGAGGGTTCGGTTCGGAGATTCGGGATCTCTCCAAGAGTAGGTACTTAACATTTAAAGAGAAGTTTTGACTGGATCACACCAAAATGGTTACGTAATAATTGTACCAACACCAAACCGCACCGTTCGCAGCTGCGCTCTCTCATCCTCGGCGAGTGCGGACGAGGTGAAGGTCTCGCCTTCACTTTGTCAGAAAGTTATGAGGAGAGGAATGGAATGCGATTATCATTTACTTATGACCGGCCGTAGAATATGATGCCTTAGTGTCAAAAACTTGAATTTTACTCGTTGGTATACTGGAAAAAGCTCCAATCATTTAGAGCTCAGCGCTGGAGGCAGCGCAACACTGCCGTGCTATGGAAAAGCGCCGTATGAGCCTTCAGGCGATGTCATATTTTCTTTTTTAATCAACGGATTCACCGGGGAAATTCTAAATATTTTTCCTCCAATTTTTCAGAAAATGTTGTTCCCAATTTAATCTAAAAAATCGGAAAATTTCTAGGAAAAATAAGTATAACTTTCTTCAAAAATAAATGTTTTACTCGGGGATTTTGGCAACTCTCGAAAGTTCATACGGCGTTTTTCCTTAGCACGGCAGTATACTTCTAGTGGGCTAGCCCAAGGATGCGAATTGGAGCTTTCCAGGAACTCCAGGCCAAAACTATTTTCCCGAGAAATCTTGACAGGAAAACATGCACGTATAAATACACAGTAATCGCCCTCGCTTTGAATAGCCACCGGGAGAGTTCCCAGGAACGTTCCCGCCAGCGACACTTGACTTTCGCAGTAAACTTTGATCCCCAGGCCATGCAGCCCCTCCTCCGCAGTTCCGTCCATTCATCGCTTGTAATGTCTCATTATCGATGTTAACGGCTTCCTGGTCGGGCACAAAGTCCATTGAGAGGGCAAGTGTGAAGTGGGCTCGAAAGGGCGAGATTGGTTCTGACGTGTGCCACCGGCTCGGATGAATGGGCTCCAGCACCCCCCGCGGCGCGGCGCACAAGGGCTCGAGTCAATCAGAGAGGTCGGACATGAAAGTTTTAACTAAAAGCGCAGATTTTAACGTTTAATTTGTCACATTTTAAATTTTAAGGGGTGTATCTTGAAGAAAATTTCACGAGGAAACCAATGGTGCCACTTTTAGAGTCTCAAATTTTTGTTTAAACGGAATGGAGATGTTGCATGTGTGAGGAATTTGCGATTTGACCATTGATTCTTCTGTAAAAGTTTGCGTGAAACACGATGGTGCCACTGGTTTTCTCTGAAATTAACTCCCAAGCTCAAAAAAAGCTCTCAAGTTAAGGCCAAAATGGAGGGGATATCTCACGCTACCCTGAGAGTCCACCTCTACATCAAAACAAATTCTCCATGCAAAGATAGGGAGCAAATACATTGACAGGGCTGCCACTTTATTTGGGGACTCCAAAACTGAAAACACGGCAACCCTGCTAATGTATTTGCTCCATATCTTTGCATGGAGAGTTTGTTTTGATGTAGAGGTGGACTCTCAGGGTAGGGTCGGATATCCCCTCCATTTTGGCCTCAACTTGAGAGCTTTTTTTGAGCTTGGGAGATGATTTCAGAGAAAACCAGTGGCACCATCGTGTTTCTCGCAAACTTTTACTTAAGAATCAATGGTCAAATCGCAATCCCTCACACATGCAACATCTCCATTATGAGCGTTTAAAGTTTCCGAATTTTGTCCGACCTCTCCTAGATTGACTCGATCCACTGTGCGGTGGGGGCAAAGCGACTCCTGCGACGATATCGCTCACTTCGGCGCGACCCAGTGACTTTGATCGGACCCATCTAACTCCCGATGCCGATCAAATTGCTCCGGCGGCGGCGGCGGCGGATCTGCACAGCCCCGCCCTTTGCCTTTTTATCGCTACATAATACCAGGTACATTAATTCGAAATGAACGGGGCCGGGCCCGGTCGTCGCACAGTGGATCGGGGTCGATCAGAGAGGTCGGACATGAAATTTGTTTACCAAATCCGCAAATTTTAATGTTTAATCTGTCACATTTTTACTTAATGGAGATGATGCATGTGTGAGGATTTTACGATTTGACTGTTGATTCTTCGGTAAAAGTTCGCGAGAAACACGATGGCGCTTCTGGTTTTCTCTGAAATCAACTCCCAAGCTCAAAAAAAGCTCTCAAGTTGAGACCAAAATGGAGGAGATATCCCACCCTACCCTGAGAGTCCACCTCTAAATCAAAACAAACTCTCTATGCAAAGATAGGGAGCAAATACATTAGCAGGGTTGCCGTGTTTTCAGTTGTGGAGTCCCCAAATAAAGTGGCAGCCCTGTCAATGTATTTGCTCCTTATCTTTGCATGGAGAGTTTGTCTTGATGTAGACGTGGACTTTCAGGGTAGGGTGAGATATCCCCTCCATTTTGGCCTCAACTTGAGAGCTTTTTTTGAGCTTGGTAGTTAATTTCAGAGAAAACCAGTGGCACCATCGTGTTTCTCACGAACTTTCACATAAGAATCAACAGTCAAATCGCAAATTCCTCACACATGCAACATCTCCATTATAAGAGGTGCTTCTGAAAGAAAATTTCATTAAGAAACCAATGAAACCACTTTTAAAGCCTCAAAGTTTTGTATAAACGGAGTTCTAAGCTTTTAAAATTTCCAAATTTTTTTCCGATCTATCCTGTTGACTCGGTCTACTGTGCGTCGTTGCGTCGTTGCGCCCGTATCAGCTTCGTCCGGACCCTGGATACGTCGCACAACACACCGTAGGAATATTAAGTGAATGGGTTATTTCTCGAAGGGAACGTATTCATTCTCTAGCGGGTTCTGATATGCCCGTGTCCGTATCGACACCTTCCGGCCAAAGTATCACAAGCGCCATGCGACGTTCCAAAATTTCGGCCGCCTTTTCACTTTTTTACAGAGAAATTCTTGGTTCAATCTGTTTGAAAATATTACTGAATGTCATCGGCAGCACGAAAAAAATTTCGTGACATTTTCGGACAGCTTCGTTGAACAATTTCTCCGTAAAAAAATAAAATGGCGGCGGAAATTTTTCAACGTCGCATGGCGCTTGTGATTTTGGCCGGAAGGCGACGAAAAGCTCAGGGTTCGTTTGAAGTCCTTTTCAAAAATGAATCGTTTCTATTCCGTGCTTTCGTACCACTCTCTCAAGGATGATACTATTATTCGACGTCCTCTGAAGATGGTACATGAAGAACTCAATTTTCTGAAAGAAAATTGGAAGGAGGAATTCAAAACTTCAATGTTTTGTACACAGAGACAAAAGCCCTCTTTTGCTATCTTGGCAGTGGTCGCAGCTTTCACTTCCGGGCCTCCAACATTCAAATTTTGATTTATTCACTTGGTGGGTGTTGAGCAACGTGTTCGGTGTTTCGTTTCGCAAGAATACCGAAGTTCGGCAAACTTGTTTGGCTCCATCCTCTTGTAGGTAGATCTACAGCCGAAAACAGGGTGATGACTGATGTTCCTTTATAATTGTCAACGAGGTCGAACTGATGAATCCCTGAAAGTAAAACTTTCCTCCCGTCCGAAATGTCCGAGTCCGAGCGATATCTCATTGGCAGCGTAGAGCAGAGCATTGAGAGTTCATGCCGCGCGCCATCGCGCCTTCAATTTTGCAGACGCAACACGGATATCCATCAAGTACGAATAGTTGTATCTCTGCGCTACGTGAGCGAGACAACCACAGATAGGAAAGACGTAATCCGGCACTGTTCTTTAACTCTTCTCCCGAATCTATGAGACACCTCGCGGGCTGTTGCGAGTTCACGCCGAGCGCCATCGCGCCTTCCATTTTGCAGATACATCACGGACATCCATCAAGCACGAATAGTTGTATCTCTGCGCCGTCGTCCATGCGCGTCTTTTCCCTTGCTCTATCTCCGTCCTGGGTTGCGGTTCCTTTTGAATTATTATTTGTAGTGGTGCTTTTTTTTAAATTTTTGTCACAAAGTACCCAAAATGCGTGCTAAGGAGTAGAGATTTCAGTTTTTTTTTTTTTATGCGGTTGTCGTAATTTCCGTGCAATTAAAATCCGGCAACAAAAGTACATTGAAATGAAGCTGTCATTATGTTAAGAAAAATTGGTGTAAAAAAAGTTAATTTTCATATCGAGCTGACATCTCTTAAACGTGTCCAGTGGGAAAACTCAACACAAAAGTTTGGTTGATACGGGAAGTACGACACAAAATAACCCAAGTCATTTGTTGACGATGGGTTTCCCATGAGTCTCTCAATTGTTTTCTGCGCTAAATTCCCCGCAAACTGCACCAAAATCAACACAAAGTTTGGGTTGTTTGTGTTCCATCTCCTATTTTAATCAAAAGTAACACAACAACACACATATTTTTATCAGTGTAAGGACGTCGAATAAATCGCAGTTAAAAATGCTGTTCTCGTTCCCTTCCTTTATGTGACAATCACTCGTTGCAAGTCATGAAGGAAGCTTTCTTGGCATCGGTTTGGAATGCTCACGAACATTAACCCAGAACACGAGGAAAAGCTGATAAACGATATGACAATAAATATTCCTGAAACCCTGCAGTAAGAGCTTCCTTTAGTGAGGAAAATATTGTTTGGTATCATCACCATTTTTGCCCATTGATAACTCAGAAGTGACGTGCAAAACGATCTGCTCAACATACATGGCCCAGTTTTTCGAACTGATAGCCAATCCTCGATATCGGTGTGGGTGTGGTTCACTTTCCGAAATTGATGGTAGAAATTGGAGATTAAAATGTCTAAATAAAGCATTTCATGTTCATATGAGCGCGTATTTCATCAATTTCTTCAATATTTGTTGCAGGTATGATTTTTGAAACTTTGTCACACTGCTGTCTTGTGTCGGTGAGTCATCTACCCCGTTATTTACCGCGGCTGTCCGAGGAGAGGGGATTTAACTTCATAAAAAATAAAATTTAGTTCAAAATACCCAGATCATACAGATGGTTCTAAAAACCGTTTTTGGACTGAAAACGCCAAAAAATATCAAACCAGATGGGAGTTATGTCAGTATACAGTGGGAGTTATGTTCGTATACGAAAGCGTACTTCAAATTTTTTAAAAAACTAGATTTTAAACTTTATCTGCCGTACTCTGAGTCTAAGTCAAATTGAAATGCAACTTCACGCCTTCTTCGGCACAAAGGAGAAGCGAACTTATCACACCTAAGTAAGAAGCTTCGTCAAAAACTTCAAAGTCGATTGTTAAACCTACTATGTATAAAAAAAAAAAAAAAAAAAAAAAAAAAAAAAAAACCAGCTCTCCTGAGAAAATAATTCGCTTTCGTACACTAAGGTTTCTTTCCCCATCAACGTTCACGGTTGTTTTATCATTCTGATTAGCCCGCTTGCTTCTGCAAAAGATTCTTTTGTTAAAGGCTCACCACCAGTAATTAATTAAGAGACCCACACTGTCGGGCTAGAAAAAAACGTCGTAATCAACATTCAAAGGTCGCCAATTCTCTGCTACTTGAGACCGAATTTTCTTGAGAATCAATGCAATTTTATCTTCGATTTTTTCATAGAAGTAATATAATCTGGAGTGTCTAAGAATCACAAAGAAAAATATTCAAAATATCTCTCCGAAATAAATATCTCATCAGAAGAAATTCGGCAACGCTCGAATGCTCTTGGGCGTTTTTCCTTAGCACGGTAGCGCAGCATCGGCGAGGAAATCAACATAAAAACATCGAGTTATTCACGTTTTGAATGGCGGGATACAGCCACGCCACAAATGAATGAGATGAAGTGATTTTAAGCTCTCATATTCCAAGCGTTCGGCTATCGCGACACGGATTTCAATACGACAAAACCCCGATTTGCGGATCAAGGGCTATCTGTCGCTCGGATTATGACGTCACGCTCGACACCCCCGTTCGTGTGTCATTTTTACGGTACTCGACGACGGATTATTTGGACGTATTTATGCTAAAAGGAACTATGTGCATAGGGTTTGCGTATAACATAGTTCCTTTCAGCATAGTATACGTCCATTTGATGTCCCGTCATTGGACGAGACCAGAAATGAGGGAGAAAAAAGTCCTCCTTTCGACGAGCTCTATTTTTTACTATCGCCTAGAAGCAGAGATCTTCCAAAAGCACTCGGTTAAAACTCTTTGAAAAACTTGAAAAGTCAGTTCTTAGGAAACCCTTATGATTATGTTTTAAGTAAAATTTACGTCTGATGAAATTTATGTGCAAACATCCTTAAAAAAAATTCTAATTTTTTAGGAGTTTTTATTCCATTTTTTTCTTCGAATAGTTTAAGTGTCAACAACGTATTGTAAATCTTTGCATCGCGGGCTATTACGAGTTCACGCCGCGTGCCATCGCGCCTTCAATTTTTGCAGATACATCACGGACATCTATCAAGCACGAATAGTTGTATCTCTGCATTTTTATACCATTTTTTTCTTCGAATAGTTTAAGTGCTAACATATTATTTTAAATCTTTGAAGAGTTTTTTTTTACACTTTACGTGCTTATGATTTACCTTTCTTGAATTTTACTCGGAAAAATTTCCTAAAAGGGTTTCCTATAATATAAATTCTAACAGTTTCTAGAAAGTTGTCTTTTTGATATATGCGAGTTTTTAAACAGCCAATGCTACAATTACCCAACTAATACATTTTTTACCCCGCCCCGTTAGAATGCTTGGAGTGAAATCTGAAATGCATTTCACTCTGAAGCCTATTTTTTCTCGAAGAAACCAGAGTGGAGTGAAATTCGCACCGTGAGAGCGTGGTTTGCTCCGCGAAACGAATATATCCCGCTCCATACTCATGGCATTTAGACTTTCTAAGGGCAATATAGGCTCCGAAGTTAACCGTACTCCGGATTTCACTCTGGGATTTTTTATAGTGCATTGTGGAGACATTGATATAGAAAACCATCCAAGAGAAATATTCGCAATAACTGAGAACTTAAAAATACGTATTAAGCCCTTTTGGAAGATTTTGCCCTCTGATTTACCAACCGCTTCTCTACTCACACAATTTTAATGTATGATCTTTTTCCCCCTCGTCTTTATTTACGGATTGCCGTGATTTGTCAGGCCAACGTTTTCGTTTTCTAGACCCAATCTCGCAACCTTCCTACCTCCAAACCCCGCTCTGGAGACCTCCCATTTTTGCACGCGATCCGCCTCGCGCTAGTTGCATTGTCGAGATGTTTCTGCATCCCTGCTGCGAGTCTTAATGAAACTAGAAATTATTAATTAGATAGTCTCAGAGGAGCTCTTTCTTCAAACCGCTGCGTGGTGTGAACAAAAACTATAATGTTTAGCTTTCGCACTCGTGGTCACTCTGCACGGATTCCTCTCTTTTGCAGCCGTAATTGGACGTATTTCAGCCAAACAAAACTTTATGCATTATGACGTGAGCCCTGTTGAGCATACATTCTTGTGGGTCTCAGGGCTCATGTCTTAATGTACATAGTTCCGTTTGGCAGAGATACGTCCAATTATTATGTTCATCGGTCAAATGGCATTAAAATTGGGTAAAAGTAGATCGCTATTTAGCAGGATGAACTAAATTACCGTTGAGAGTTAGTGACTTAGTCCCACATATTTTATTAAGCTTGTTCTTTCTCGCTGAACTTGGTCTGTCGTGCTTAAACTGAAAAATAACCCCCCCCCCCCAAAAAAAAAAAAAAAATGAAAAATCTTGTAACTTGAACTTTTGGAACTGCTTACCTTTGCTACAGGCCTCAAGTGGTTTCCGGTCGGTAAAATCAAGTTATCCTCGGGCGGCTGGTCAGCGGCGCACAGTGGATCGAGTCCATCGGGAGGTCGAACATGAAATTTTTGACTAAACCTGCAAATTTTGATATTTATTTCGTCAGATTTTAAGTTCAATGGTTCTTTCCAAAAGGGAAATTTCACGAGGAAACCCATGAAATCACTTTTAGAAACTCAAAGTTTGTATGAACGGAGTTATAGGCGTTTAAAGTCGCCGAATTTTGTCCGACCCCTCCTATTGACTCGATCCACTGTGCGGCGGCTGGCGTGCATCCTTTTCTGAACCGTGCTTTGCGATATATCGATTGATCTGCCATTTAACCCTATGGAAAAGGATCGATAAACAGGGTGTTCGCAGCGGACGCCTTAATAATCGATTCTTTACCATAGCTACAAATGAGGAAATATCGCTATAAATCGATCATTCACGCCACGCCACTGTAGTAAACCCGCTTTTGGTCAGCCGATATGCATAAACGAATATTCGGACCCATAGCCCGAATATCATTTGCAACTAAAGCGCGTGGTATGTACTTTCGTGGAAAAGGTAAAGAAATGCAAATGGGAATAAGATCCTCTCGGAGCCTTTTATCGGACAAAATTAGTTTAGCCGCGGCGGCGCGCGGCGCGCGAGGCAAGCTTTTCTCTTATTCTTTCGTGTTGAACCTATAAAGATTCATAATTTCCTCTGATAAAATACGCATTTTGTGAAAAACTTTAAAAGGTTTTTACTTTGAATTTTTCAGCGATTAGATTCAATCAGAATTAGATTTGCTGAATCAGACGTTGCCTGATTGGACCCCGTTAAGAAGAAAGGAAGCAAGCCGCATCAGCTAGCTTCGAATTTGATTGGGCACTTTAATAATATTTTACATGAATACGGCTGTGCGGATTTTTGTGCTACTTTCAGTGAAGTTATTCTGCTCCGTGCGAAGCAAATTCATTAAATTTGTCAAACGAATCTGCACAAACGTTCTCCTGTAAAAAATAAATTGCCTCGGTTTAATTTGACATATTGTTCCTTTTTGCTAAACGCGGGCCAATTGTCGCTTATGTTCTATTTCTCTTTGACTGAAAACTGAGCAACATTCCAACTTGCAACCGGGCGTATTTTTGCTGAAAGGAGTTTTGTGAGAATGCATTGAATCAAAAAGAACTATGAATGCACGCAAATCCCATGCGCATAGTTACTTTTAATTTCATTCATTTTCACACGGCTCCTTCCAGAAAAAATTAGCCCTTTGTGAATTTGATTTCTATGATCCAGGTAAAATTCACCAAAAGTTTCAATGCGTTACGTTGTTTGACTAGTCCTCTGCCTAAAAAAAAAAACAACTCTAGAGAAAATGCAACCACACGGCCATTAGGGTGATTCTGGCTTAATCTCTCAACTATACTGTAGAAAATACGGTAAAAAGGCTGTACAAATATACTATATCCGAAAGTCTCTTAGAAAAAATGTCACAACTTTTTTCAAAAACAATAATTTTATCGAAGAATACGATTCGGCAATGCAAGAACAGTCATACGGCGTTCTTACCGAAACTGCCGTGCTAAGGAAAAACGGCGTATGAACCTTCAGGCGTTGCCAAATTTCCTTTGATAAAACACAAATTTCTTGGTAAGTATAAAAATAATTTTCTTCCAATCTTTCATATGATTTTGTTCGCAATGTCACCAAATGATTCCGAAAATGTCTCGGAAAAATATTCAAAACTTTCCTAAAAAATGAACATTTTATCGAAGGAAATTTGGCAACTCTCGAATGTTCATACGGCGTTTTTCCTTAGCACGGCAGAATAGCACTTTTCTGTTATTTTTCAAATGGATTCGAGTTATCTATCTATAGGAATAACATGATCCGGTCTCGAGTCTGGAGCAGTGATTTTGCAATGGAAACATCCCAACAGGGACAGTCTCAATATTTTTCTAAGAATAAGTCGAAAGCTCGGACTTGCCGCTCTCGGAAAGCTTTTCATTTCGCCCATCGAAAATACCGCTTATTGCGCCTGGTTTTGCTCTGTTTGCTGAAAGTGATAAAATAAACACGGCGGGAAAATGAGCCGGATCTAAACGTCTCGCCTCTCTCTCTTTCTCACTAAGCACCCGGTGGATATTAAGGGATGGAGGGATAAACGCCGACATCAGCCCGGCGACCCTCTCTATCCGGCGGTATCCCTTACGCTCGGAGAAATGGAATAATAATTGCAAGATCTGCTCGTGGGAAAATGTGAGGCAGAGGTGCCAGATCGCAGCGAAAATTTATTAGAGAAGTTCAATGACGCCGACTGGTCTATCCTGTCGTGCTATGGAATAAAGCCGTATCAACATTCGAAAGTTGCCAAATTTCCTCCAATCAAATGTTTATTTGAATCTGTGAGAACGAAAACACACTAACTCAATAGCTCAAAAATGCTTAATTTTAATGGAAGACAGTAATTTTTTATAAAGGTCGTTGAAGTTAGCGCATCTGTTCCAACTTGGACCTTTAAAGTGTCCTTAAGTGCTGGTCTTTCGGCACCAAAAATATTTATCTTAGCCTAACTTCTTCGTCTACTGTGCAGTTTAATGTCAGTCTTGATGATTTTCATTCTTTCGAGTTGGTGTGTTTTCGTCCTCACTGATTCATTTTTGAGGAGAGTTATGAATAATCTCTCGTGAAATTCTCAGATAATAAAGAGCTGGCCGCAAATAAAATTCTCTGAAAAATTGGAGGGAAAATATTCACAGGTTTCCCTGAAAGTTCGTATTTTATCAAAAGAAATTCGGCAACGTCTGAAGGCTCATACGGCGTTCTTCCTTAGCAAGGCAGTATTATTGGCTAGGACATCAAAACGAACTGGGGGACCTTTACGAAAAAGGGACTATTTACCTTTCATAGCTTGCCTCAGAGGCAGGCCCGCCACAAGGGGGGGGGGGATACTGGGTCCTTGGTACCGGGGCCCGTGACGCAGGTGACAAACCACTACGAATTCATGTGTAACCCTTGTCTCGTAGGGAAAAGTGAAAAAATTACCTTAAAAATTCCGCAAAAGGTGAATAAAGTTTCAAAAACATGCTAGGGCACTATAAAATTTTTCTTACTTTTTTAGAGATTTTCAAGATTTTGAGTATATGTAGAATGATATTTTTAGTAACTGTGTTTCATTTTCTTCCGTTGTCGGATGCTAAGAGGCTCCTTTCTGGGCATCCTCGACTTCAATGGCTTAACTCCCTTGCCATAGACGTACGAAAGGGGAGTCCAGGGGGGCCCGGCTCCCCATAGAATTGAAAATTATCATCTGCTCCCTCAAAAAAAAATTTATAGATGTTTTGAATGCAACAATTCGAAAGTTTTTGGTGCTGAAAGTAAACAAAAAGGCGTAATTATTCTGCAGAAATTGATGGAAAATCTCCATCATAAGAGCTTCATAATGCGTCCAAATAGATTTAAAATTTCAAAAATTTCCCGGGGGAGGCCCCCCCCCCTGTGCTAGGGGCCCGGGCCAGAAAATTGGTACCAGGGCCCGAGATGGGATGTGGCGGGCCTGCTCAGAGGTGACTGTATGTAATTGATTTACCTTTGCAGATAAGTGCTTTTGTAATCGTGTCCACTCGGCTCTATTTTGATTAATCCCCTCAAGCACGATGATGATGTTTTTCACGGGATCAAATCTGGCAATCAAATGCAGGAACGATCCTCGCTATTTGACAACGATGTATGTACTTCATTGAAATTTATTATAAATAACTATCAGATATATTAAAATATCGTGAACTGGTTGTTGTGCGCTATATTCAGCAGTTTTTTTTTTTTTTTTTAAAGAAAGAAAAACATCGGTTATCATATTAATGCGATAGTTTCATTGTCATTAAGTTTAGGGGTAATCATAATTTAAATATTTAAAAAAAACATACTTCAAATTTTGCCACGAAAATAGTCGGAAGGTTTGTTTCAATTATTTTTTGAAAGAATATCACCTTGAAAATGTTTACAAATAATTGAATCGCTCGGTTCGAAAACACTCCATTTCTGAAAAGAGACGATTAAAACTGCGTAACAGCCAAAAAAGGAGTGTTTCCACGCAAAAATGAACAGGCATCGTAAAAAACCCAAGTCGGCATGTTCTCGAACTGAGTGACTCAATTTAAAACTTAAAAATATAATGTAATATCCTGTGTACAATAAAATATAAATATTTTTGGAAGCTTCTCCGGTGTAAAGAAGTCCGATTGGTATACGATGCGAGTGAGTTTGATGTGAATTTGAGGGTCTAATTTGATGGTAAGTAAGATGAGGATTAAACAATGTTAAAATTCGGCATCCGCGAGTCAAATCGCTTATTTGAAATATGTATCTTCTTCAAACAAAGCGTTTCGTGTCAACAACAGCGAGGGTGAGCCGTGTTATGGAGGCGACAATATTTACATCCCCCAATCGATCTCATTTGTAGACGCATCCCAGATCCGCCCCCCAGCGCATTTTCATCACTCGCCCGATCATGACCTTCCGACGCTTTTAACTTCCGCCTACGGACTTTTGAAATTGACGCACGTATATTTTGATCATGTAGGCGAAGTCATCGTACAAATTTTGACTTAGAGTTCCGCGTGGGATTTTTCTTACAACTCGACAATGAGTTTTCGGAAAACCTTTAAGGCATATGGGATAAAATTTCAACGTTGCTGAAAGCATGAGATTTAAATGCGTGATTTCAACTAAAACTATCTATAGTCTTAAAATATATTCCGTGCTAAATTAACCACTAAAATCCAGTTTTGAGGCATCAAAAAGTGAGTTCGAACTTTCTTTCCGTTGTAAGACTTCATGTAATTATGAAAGTTTAAACACGTATTTCTTGAAACTGCGCTTATAAGCCTTGACCTCCCAGTCCCTTAATAATTTTTAAATTAATAAATCGCACGCGATTAACTCTGAATTATTTCCATATAAATGTATGTAAAACCATCGATACCCATTAAGACAGACTGTTCTGCATAGAATCGATCCTCATTTATTGATTTAAGTTCGAGGGAAAAGAGAAATACCAACTGGCAAGAGACGTATCCAAATTAGGATTTCTGCCGATAGTTTTTCGGTTATTTTTTGGTATGAATATTATACCATCTGTTGATGCGGCGAGCCATATTTTTCGAGCGGACTCATAAAATCATGATTGTATCTTCAACATCCGAATCTCTGGCATTCGAGTTTCCCGTCATGGACTCGGATGGAATTCCTCCTGACTTGGCCGCACGTCTTCTCGTCGCTCCTCTGACGCAAGGACGTATCTCATTTTGGCATGAGCCCTAGAAAGCATGACTTAATATCTAAAACATGGATCCCGTAGGAATCGAGATATGCCCTTACGTCAGGGAGGCGACCTTCTGTGATAAACCGCCGAGCGCCGCTGGAAAAATTCAATTTTTCAGTGTCTCATCTCACCTGAGGAGAATATTTATGATTGAGAAATTAAGGATTTAGGAGTTCCCTCTCCCATATTTCCCTTCTGTTTCCATACACAGTATGTTTAGACGGAGGATAACAGTGACACGCAAGTCACGTTTCCACACGAAAATTGAGTTGTGAGGGTGATTTTAAGCGCAACTGGAATCTTACATTATCATTCAAAAAAATCTAAGTCCACGAAAAATGCTTAACATAGATGCTGTCAGACACACGAGAAAACAGTGGGCTGATTGCTAAAGTTGATAGGGAAAGCGGAAGACAAAGAGGACAAAGGAATATGAAGCAATCTTCCAGGTTGAAATGGGTGATTCATATAGACTAAGGGAGAAAATGATGGATCAATAAAATTGTTAAGTGTAAAATACTGTGATTTTCTAATTTTTTTATTTTAGTAAATAACAATATCACAATAGGAACTGTGATAGAGATAAATTCAATAATAATTAGGGTCTGTGGGGGTTGTCGTTAGTAAGTCTATTATACCTACCTCCTTTGTCCATTGCGACCACCCGCTTCCACCAATAGGATCTCTCCGTATACCTTTTGCCCTCTATGCTTTCCACTTCCAACAATCAGCCTGCAGATTCTAATATTCGATAAGGATCGATTTATTCTCATTGAACTCTTTGAAAGAATCAAAATAATGTATGTAATCGTTGAAACCCAATGTGAATTTTGAAGGTTGAAAGTGTGTCACTGACTCCAATTTCCATGCACCGACCCGTGGTCAACATTTAAGACAGTGTCCAAATTACTCGGATCACTAGAAAAATAAATTGATTCACAGGAAGATTTGAGAGTCAGAGTACTCTAGAATCAATAGAGTCAATAGGATCAATTAAATTGTGAAAACCTGGAATGAGCTCAGAGTAATTTCAACAAATTTCGATGGCCAAAGTGCGAAACCACGTATCTCCGTTTGCGACGTCGCAGACTTCCTGTCATATACTTAATTTTTTCTTTGAAAAACTAGTCACCGTATTTTCTTGAAACCTTTTCTGATTTTTCTTCTCTATTAGTAGAATTTTCTGTATGAATTTCAGGCCGTAAGGTTAGCATGTTCCTCTTCGAAAAAATAAAACAGAAACGGAAATTTTGAGACACTGCGATGGAGATACGTGGGTTTTGCACTTTGGCCGTCGATTTGCTCCAGTTAATAGATAAGTATTTAGCACCAATCTTTTTCTCCGAAAGCAGAAAATCAAAAAAACTATTTTCTCCGAAGTTAAGGAGGACGTGTAAACAAAGGCTCAATGGACGCTTTAATCACGGCTGTGTTTGTCCTTATCTCCGTGAAAAAGCAACGCCGCCAAAACTTAGAAATGTATTATAAAAATATTGTTTTAGTTCGACGTTCGAGGGAAAAAGCCGAGTTTTGGAGTGTACTCTGACAGCAGTGGAACCGGACCTGTTCGACATATACCACCTGCGAAAACATTGTCATGCATAGGCGAATGTCAATTTATGCGCTACCCAGAACAGAGTGAAACGAAATCAGTGGTGAGGCGTGAACGATCGACTGTCGATATTTCCCCATTTGAAATTATGGTGAAGCATCGATTATTAAGGTGTGCGTTGCGAACACTTTGCATATCGATCCTTTTCCATAGGTTTAAATGGAAGATCAATCGATATATTGCAAAGCACGCCACGCCACTGAAACGAAAGCTCAAACGGGCCTCATTTGTTTCGTGGCACACTTTGTACTTACACTGTACTCGTAAACATAAATATCGATGCCTTGTTTGATGCACTCTTGCGAGGGGAAAAACTTTCTTGAAAAGTGTAGCTTCAAAATATTCAAACAGCTTCAATGGTGGTCAGTGTGTCTACCGGTCCCCAAAAGTCCCCAATGTCCCCGATTATCCCCGATTTTGGAAGGGTGTCCCCGATATCCCCGAAAATCCCCAATTTCCATGTTCAGGTCCCCAAAAAATGACAAAAATCTTCCTTAACACCGGCATTTTCAAATTTTCCCGCCAGCCGCGGCGGCGCGGTATAACTAAGAATAAAAACAACTGAAGTGTTGCTTAGTTTTTCGTATGTCTTCATCGGTTCAACATGATTTGTGAAATTAGTCGTATGAAATACGCCTTTTAATGCTCTAATTAGCTCATTTTCTCCTACTATTTTCGTGAAAAAACTCCCCGAAAAGTCCCTAAAAGTCCCCAATTTTGGTTTATCATAACCGGTAGACACCCGGATGGTTTTCGAACTGTGAAATTCAGTAGGTATTGAGGCTGTAAAATCCCCCGAAATAGCATTTAAATGTTCGACGGGGTTAAAGAGCTTGATGCAAAAACGGCTTTTTTCGCCCCCCCTCTGGAAGTTCTTCAGACTTTGTCTATTGATTACTCATACTTGAGCGCTTCTTTTCCCAAATTTTCAGACCCCCAAAAAATTTTGGGGGGGAGCTAGGGGGGGTGGAAGTCAAAACCTGTGAACCTCGATATCTCTTGAACAAAGAAAGATATCGAGGTCCGGTTTGGACGAAAAATCGTCTAAAATTGCATACTTTAAGATTTTAATGGTCAAAATCTCGATATCACATTTTTAAGTTAACATATGTGCTTATTTCCAGTTTTTAGGTCTAGAAAATTTCTTTTAAACGAAAAATTTACAAAAATCTCAATTTTTTATTTGAACCAAAACCAGTTTTTTAAATTGTTCGTCTTTTTCCGCATCCAACGAGTGGTCCATTAAGCTGGGGAACCAAACGGTTCCGGAGTTATGATCGATTGAAGTTTCCGCTCAACGCGCGCCGACCAATTTTCGCGCGCAAAAAAGTCGGATTTGACTGTTATTAGATCAGATTGAATGTTCAAACTGAGCAAAATGCTTTATTAGGGACTCATGAGGGTCGCTGAGTTCAGAAATTACCGATACTTCCAAAAAATTCTCGTTTTTAAAATTGCAGCTTCGGACAGGACCACTGAGCGGCCGGTCGGCGCTCAGTGGGCCTCTAAAATAGCGCTGCGGAGCTGCAATTTTAAAAACGAGAATTTTTTGGAAGTATCGGTAATTTCTGAACTCAGCGACCCTCATGAGTCCCTAATAAAGCATTTTGCTCAGTTTGAACATTCAATCTGATCTAATAACAGTCAAATCCGACTTTTTTGCGCGCGAAAATTGGTCGGCGCGCGTTGAGCGGAAACTTCAATCGATCATAACTCCGGAACCGTTTGGTTCCCCAGCTTAATGGACCACTCGTTAGATGCGGAAAAAGACGAACAATTTAAAAAACTGGTTTTGGTTCAAATAAAAAATTGAGATTTTTGTAAATTTTTCGTTTAAAAGAAATTTTCTAGACCTAAAAACTGGAAATAAGCACATATGTTAACTTAAAAATGTGATATCGGGATTTTGACCATTAAAATCTTAAAGTATGCAATTTTAGACGATTTTTCGTCCAAACCGGACCTCGATATCTTTCTTTGTTCAAGAGATATCGAGGTTCACAGGTTTTGACTTCCACCCCCCCTAGCTCCCCCCCAAAATTTTTTGGGGGTCTGAAAATTTGGGAAAAGAAGCGCTCAAGTATGAGTAATCAATAGACAAAGTCTGAAGAACTTCCAGAGGGGGGGGCGAAAAAAGCCGTTTTTGCATCAAGCTCTTTGTCAAGAGGCGGTAGAACTGGGCTCCGATGCCCATCTTTTATCGGACTGCTCCGTTTCCAAGTTTGTATTTAGTTTTCAGATGTCAAATGGTTACGCAGGAGAACTTCTCCCCCGAGAGGGCGGAGAGTCAAACGCTTGAAAAGATAGGATTCCAATCATTTTTCACTTTGGTTGGAATTCCACTCCGTCCAGTTACATTGTCGATTGGACCCTGGATAGCTGCTCGCTTTTTCGTCCTATCGTTGTGTTCCGGAGTTGGTGGTGAAGCTTTTGTGGACGTCTTTCAGCCCTATCTTGAAACCCTCTCTCGATAATTGGACCGCGTTAAGCAGGAAGGAACCAAGCCACGTCAGCTATTGCCAAATTTAATCAGACACTTTAATTATTCACATGAAAACAGGTTTGCGGATTTATGTGCAAATTTTAGTGAATTTTCTACATACTGAGAAGCAAATTCCTTAAAATTTTCAAAGGAATCGGGAAGAACGTTCTCTCGTAAAAAATTAAGTTGCTGAGTTAAATTTGGCAACAACTGGTGTGGCCTGGTTACTTTCTGCTAAACGCGGTCCAATTAACGCCTACCACAGTCGCACGTCCGTTCTGAAACTTTTACAAAATAAAATTGGATCAAAATCGCCAAATACAGAAATTCTTGTTGCAGAATATTTTACAGGAATTCTTGTCGATCCTACAGGAAATTTCCACGGTGTACGGAATAAAAAGAGACGCTGATTACGCAGCCGTGCTAAGGAAAAACGCCGTATGAACATCCGAGAGTTGCCAAATTTCCCTCGATTAAATATTTATTTTTGAAGCAAGTTGTGAATATTTCTCCTTGACATTTTCAGGAACTGTAGGTGAAATTGCGAACAAAATTATCGGAAAAATTGGAAGAAAAATATTTACATATTTACCAGAAAATCCGTGTTTTATCAAAGGAAATTCGGCAACGCCTGAAGGTTCATACGGCGTTTTTCTTAGCACGGCAGCACAGTTACACGTCCATTCTGAAACTTTTACAAAATAAAATTGGCCTACTAACATTAGATCAAAATTGCCAAATACAGAAATTCTTGTTGCGGAATATCTTACAGGAATTCCTGTCGATCCTACAGGAGATTTCCTCGGTTTACGAAATGAAAAGAGATGCTTACTACGAGCTTTCGACGTGGCAACTGCCGTGGAACTAGTGTTCGTCGGGTTCCCTCATTTCGGAAAGCTGAAAAGCCGTTAAAAAAGGGGAGCATAAAGAGTGATTAACGGCGTAAAAACGGTGGGTTGATTGATCATCGAACCCGTACAAATTAAATGTTAGTGCGCAGACAAAAGATTGAGGGCAGCAAAAAAGTACTCACCGAGAGTTAATAATGGGCCATCAGTGTCTCCCGACCCCACCCTCGCCTCCTTTAATGCTCTCTCCTGTCTGTCATCTTCGCGGCGACAGCGACCGAGAATATTTAGCCGTTCCGCCCGCTCTTTTCGGGTTTCTTCGTCCAGCCCAAGTTTGAAAAGCTTAAAATCCATTGTTGGAGTACTTACCGGACTTTGGTCGCAGGTTCTGCTTGGTTCGCGAAGATCAAATGACTTTAAATCCTGTAAGTAGTATGATAATAGGGATATACCGCCACTTGATCTTTAAGACGGTACCTACGTCACGAATCGTGACCTCGGTGTGACGTCACTAGCGTCTGGTTAATTGTTGCGGGTTGCCTACCTATCGTTACCAGTGTTGTAAAATTGTGCAGAACCTATCGTTACCAGTGTTGCAAAATTGTGCAGAAAAATCAGATTTAATTTACGGTGAGGGGTGGAGTATGGTGCATGATTTTACAACCATGGTGTGACGTCACTAGCGACTGTTGCGGGTTGCCTACCTATCGTTACCAGTGTGTAAAATTGTGCAGGAAAATCCGAATTATTCCGCGATAATCTGGCAACAATGTTATCATGTTACGAGGTGTTGTAAAATTGTGCGGAAAAATCTGAATTTTTTTAGGATGAGGGCTGGGGTATGGTGCATGATTTTCCAACCACGGTGTGACGTCACTAGCGACTGGTTAATTGTTGCGGGTTGCCTACCTATCGTTACCAGTGTTGTAAAATTGTGCAGAAAAATCGGAATTAATTTACGGCGAGGGCTGGGGTATAGTATATGCTTTTGCAACCATGGTGTGACGACACTAGCGTAGACTGTATCGTTACCAGTGTTGTAGTTGATGCGGCTTGCCTACCTATCAGGGGCGACGGGTAAGCTTACTCGTTACCAGTGTTGTAAAATCGTGCAGAAAAATCGGGGTAAATTAACGGTGTTGGTTGGGTGATGGGTGTTTTAGCGGATCATATGTCAACAATGTTTTCATGCTATGACGTCACTAACGTTGAGAAATTGAGCGGGAAAATTTGAATTAGTTACGGGTGATGGAGGGTCCTCGGCATGATGATGCATCGCGCATCAGCTGGATTCGGTTTCGAAGGAGCAATATGCTGCTGTGCTAAGGAAGAACCCCATAACAGCCTTCGGACTTCATCAAATCTCCTTCAACGAAATGCAAATTTTCTGATAAAATTTTGAATATTTGGACGTATTTATGCTAAAAAGAACTACATATGTGCGCGTGGAGCATAGTTCCTTTTAACTTAAATACGTCCATTTGTCCTCCAATTTTCAGAGAATATTGTTCCTGATTTTATCTAACATATCCAAAAATTAAAGTAAAAATATTTGTACCATCAACTTTTTTATACGAATTGGGGGAAATTTGGCTACATTCGAATATTCACCCGGCGTTTCTCCAAAGGACGTCAGTATGAAGAGCAGTCAGAGTCCAGATTACAGACCTCGCGCACCGTTTTTTTTTTTCTTTTTTTTTCAAAGAAAATCAACAAATGAGACGGGCGACTCAGAATCTGATTGCGAGCATAAAAAGCGTTTGAATAATTGAGGCGAGCGCGGAGGCATCCTAAGCCAGATAAACGGACGGCTTCATTGCCTGCCGCTCGGGAAATTAATGTCTTCCATGGTAAGAGGATTAAGCTTATGACTGCCCCGCGCGCGCCGAGTTTATCACGCCGCTTTTTGCATTTGACTTAAGAACCGCGGAACCCCGATTCCGCCAACACTTCAATTCACTCACACACGAGCCTACAAACGCCATGCTACACGGAGAAAAAAAACTCGTGCGTGGGACCCGAAGTTTAGGTCATATGGATCTCTGAGGTTTTCAGATTGAACATCTGAACACTTAAGGTCTAGCTGCCGAAGTTCGGATCATACATCTGAATCTTCAGTTCTTACATGTGAAGTACTTCAGATATGAGAACCGAAGTACTTCGGATGTGAGAACCGAAGTACTTCGGATGAGAGAACCGAAGTACTTCAGATGTAAGAACTGAAGTTTCAGATGTATGATCCGAACTTCGGCAGCTAGACCTAAAGTGTTCAGATGCTCAATCTGAAAACTTCAGAGATCCATATGACCTAAACTTCGGGTCCCACGCACGAGTTTTTTTTCTCCGTGTAAGAAAGAACGCCGTATGGACATTCGAGAGTTCCCAGATTTCTTTCGATAAAATGTATATTCTTGAGGGAATTTATGAACATTTTTCCTCGAATTTTTCAGGAACTTAAGTTGAAATTGCGAGCAAAATTATCTGCAAAATTAGAGGAAAAATGTTTATTGATTTAGCAGGAAATAGGTGTTTTATCAAAGGAATTTTGGCAATGCATTAATGTTCGTACGGCGTTTTTCTTTAGCACGGGAGAACGGTCCACCGAGACGCTGCGCTGCATGTCGACGGTGAAACTACCAAACCACGTATCTCGGTTTGCGACGTCGCAGACTTCCTGTCATACTTTATTTTTTAAATGAAAAACTACTTGATATCCAGTCTTGAAAATTTCTGTGATTTTTCCTCTTTGTGCGGAGAAAATTTCGTGAAAATTTCAAGGAATGATATTGATTTGGTCTACTTCAAAAAAATAAAATGTGAGCGTAGATTTTTAAACACCGCAAACGAGATACGTGGTTTGGTAGTTTCACCGTCGATGTATAACCCCCATACAGAGGTTTTACTAATTAGAGAGAGCCAATGCTGATGAAAAAGCTTTGTCGTACACAGGAGATATAGTCTGATAAGATGTTTGAGTCAAATTGCTGAAAACTCATGCTGAGCACATCTGCGTGGGGCAATCATTAAAATTAGCCTCTTGCAAACTTCAGCTGGAGCAAAAAGAGGAGTCATTGCGTATAGAAAATGGCTCAAAAATCATGATGACCGCATCAGAAAAGTCATGTGGCCATTTCATCAAGATGAGCAGAAAGCAAATTATGAGGAAGAGGTGGTTGTGCCTGACATCCTTAGGTAGTCCTTAAAAATTCAGGAAATTTAAGAAAAAAGAAACTTACTATCCTGGACTACTTCTTCTCATTTTTTCATAAACGAAGTTGAGGCGTACCTATAGAGCATTTCTCATTTTTTAAAAATAAAAATCCAACTGGACCATCGCAGGGTGAGGAATTTTTGAAAATTCAAGTAAAATCTAAAAAAATGAGTAAACGCCCATCTTTAACCGTAAAGAGTTCCGGAAAAATTGGGAATTTTCCTTGATTGTCTTCAAATTTCTTTCCTTCTAAACATGCTAATTATCTCCAACCACATCTAGAGGTTCTATCGGCAGTAGTTAGAACAGAACTCGTGACTTCAACAAAATTTTCATCCTGAATAGTCAAGGAAAAACTGGGAAAGTCATTGTTTAAATTAGGTCAGCAAATTTTGGAATCCATGAAAATTGTTCAACCCTGAGGATTGTATTTTACTCATGCTCTTTCACAAGCTTATGCTTATTCTCGTGAATATTTCCAGTCGATATATGAGGTATTTTCAAATTCAAAGCAATCTTTGATAAATTCGATATCACTCATTCGGAGGCCCAAAAATGCCGATTTCTATCATGCAAATTTCCGATCGGGAAATTGGGTCTATTTTAAAAATTCCTCTCACATGTACGTTTTTCAGATTCCTTTCACCGCGTGGCCGTCATGACATAGCAGCAATGCATTGTCATTTGTCCCCCCCTCACCCCCTCTCCCCTCCTATCCTCCCCCATTCCCCAATTCACTCTGATAATGGACCTGCAGGACCGGGAGTTAATTCGGTTGCGGCTCGACGAACCTCGTGTATCTAATTGAACGGCTTCCACCGAAAAATCACCACACGACCAATTTCCTTGATTAATGTTCATTACCGGATCTCATCGCGTTCAGTAACACGTACTTCCTCATGGAGGTGGGGACTCAGTCCCCGGGACTGCCCTATAGAGCTAACATAGTAATGACACCATGTTATTTTGATGTAAAATTTAAATTTTAGTTTGGTTGATAGGCTTTTTTAGATTTATGATCCCAACCACGCTTAAGGTTAAGTTAGGTCCCCTACTCTAGGTTAGGTTGGGGCTATACTGCCGTGTCGCCGTATGAACATTCGAGAGTTGCCAAATTTCCCTCGATAAATTGTGTATTTTTGACGATATTCATGCACATTTTTCCTTCGAAATGTTCAGATATTTTGGATTAAATTGCGTACTCAATTATCTGAAAAATTTGGGGGGAAATATTCATAAGTTTCCCAGTAATTTTGATTTTTATCGAGGGAAACTTGGCAACATCTGAAGGCTCATACGGCGTTTTTCCTCAGCACGGCAGTATAGAGCATGATGTGGAAATTCACAACTCGCCCACCCACTCGTAACTTATTCTTTGAGATACTAGAGAGTGTTTTTGGCGACAAATCGAATCCTGTTTTTTTTATCCGATTCGACTAAAATCACATTCTCAAAAAAATTTGGCTCTGTTTTCCGTGGACAGCCAAATGGACCGCGTTAAGCAAAGAGGAACCAAGCCACATCAGCAATTGCCAAATTTAATTGGGCGTTGTTTGACATGATTGTAAATGTTTTACATGAAAACGGTTTTGAGGATTTTTGTGAAAATTTCAGTGAATTTTCTACATATTACCAAGCAAATTCCTTAAAATTTTCAAAAGAATCCTTGCAAGCGTTCTCTTGTCATGCTGAGTTTCTCCCCACTCGTTCTTTCCAGCCAATGATCGTTCCCGTGAGGCTTCTTATCCAACTTCAACTAAATACGGTGTTTGTAGATTGTTGTTATTTCACCCAATAAAAAAAAAATAAATAAATTGCCCGGTTAAATTTGTCAATAGCTAATGTGGCTTGGTTCCTTTCTGCTAAACGCGGTCCAAATGTTCCTGAAATTGTGGAATTCACATCAGTCACTCGGTGACGGAAAACAAATCCGTCCGGCCGATGAATCCGTAGTAAATAGATTTCTCACGCGCCCATTTCACCCCGAAATCTCACGTCTTTAACCACCCTTTCATACGTTCATCGGGGACACGCTAGAGTAAGCGCGCGGGCCCTCCGTTTATTGAAACACCGAATCCATCAGCGAAATTAAGGCCACATGCACTAATAAATGACTATCCGTCGGGCCGAAGCGCCGATGAGGGGACCGCTGTTGAGGTCAAAGAATTGGTACCCTATCGTAAGGGAGGGAGGCGCAGGGGGGGGGGGTAAAATTAATGGACAGCTTCCTTCTCCATAATATTTGCATCCGAGCTCAGCTCGAATAAATGGCTTATGCCAAATCTCGGGAAATCTTCGATTGTTCCTCGCGGGGAAAGGGTAATAGTGGGCACAGTCCGGCAGCGTCGCTATCGAGGCCGTTGCTCTGGTTAATGATGGAATTATTGGGCACGAAAATGAAACGGTCCGACAGGTGAGGGTTCAAACGGAGGGATTTTCGGAAAAGCTGCCGGGAGTCCATCACTCCGGCGTTTTCTCGCGGGTCATCTCGCCACGATGCCATGTCGGCGGCGGATATTCAGAATATCGCTGTATTAAATTTAAAACTTTTGAAAAATTTATAAAAACTCACGCTTTCACAAAATGGTTATTGATCGGACGCGTTTCGGTGGCTACCCGGGCCACCATCATCAGCTGACTGTGTTCCCAATTACTGTGTGACTTGTGTTCCTTTCTCAAAGCTTCTTTTAGGTCTTGATCGGATCAGTGATAGTGGCAGGGTTGCCACATGTAGGGAATATCGGGAAAACCGGGAAATGTCTGAGAATTTTGAAAAGTCAGGGGAAACCAGAAAATTTGAGGGAAAATTTGTCAAATTACCTTTATTTGTTGACTAGAATGGGTTTGAGGTTTCGAACAACAAATTTTGCCTGAAAACTATTTTCAATCATGTCTTCGTAACCATCTGTCATATATTCAATTGTCAGGGAATTTTACCAAAGTGTGTCAGGGAAATGTTAGGGAATTTCATTTTTCAAATTCTGTGGCAACCTTGACGTGGGGGTAGGTCTGAATTAACTGTTGTGGGGTGTCTGTAGGGCTTGTGGGACACTATGAATAAAACCAGAGCTTTCTCCTGGTAAAAATTGATATTGATTGCGATACGAGCTGCGTTTCAAAATACCATCGGAGTTCTTATAGCCGACTAAAGAAGGCTATTGAAAATCATATAGCTGGCTGTAGAAAGCGGAGCAAATCATATAGCCGGGCTATACAAAGCTATAAAAAAGTATACAGTCGGGCTATAGCTCCTATCGCCGGGCTTTACACTTAATCGCCATTGGCTATAAAATGCTATAAGAAATTGTGTAGACATTCGTGTGCTTTGGAAATCATTAAGTTTGATACGGAACTACCTTAATATTCACACACATTATATTTTTCTTTAAAACATATTTTTTTCCATCAATTAAAATGAGATGGTCCATACAGAGTGTGCAAACATTTCAAAATCATGAGTTGAAAAACGCTGACTCCGCGAGATTAAATATTAGAGCCAAATACAAAGCGGAGCGGCGACGCACTGGCGCCTACAAACCTAACAGGGATACTTCACGTATTGCGCGGCGACGCACTGGCGCCTACAAACCTAACAGGGATACTTCACGCATTGCGCGGCGACGCACTGGCGCCTACAAACCTAACAGAGATACTTCACGCATTGCGCAATGCGTGAAGTGTCCCTGTTAGGTTTGTAGACGCTGCAAAAATCATCTCTCTCAATTAACGGGAAGCCAGTGGCCTTGCTTACTAAACACGATTCTGCAGCAAAATAAAACAGGAAATGTGTCATTCAATAATAATTTTTCTAGTTTCACCAAGCTCTCCCAAATTTTTTCGATTTTTTTCTTGTGCAGCTTTGTTGTAAGGCAAACCGTTACTACGGGTCTGGGTGTTTCCTTGAAAATTTTAAAACCACTTAGTGCGACTTACACACCTACACACCTTCACCAAAAAAAAATAAAAAAAAATAAATAAATAAATAAAAAAAATAAAAACTTGCCCATTTTGGGCTTTGTACAGCCAAAGAAAAAGCAAGTGACTTATGGGCTTCGAACAGGGATCAATGGATTTAGAAAAGCAGTATTTTCTAGCAGCTTACATGCAAAAAACGCCACTGGCGGGAGGGGTAGTTCTTGCCAACCTCCGTGTGAAGTGCAGAGAATTAATGTTCGAGAATCGATTACCCTCGGAACTCTTCATTATCGTAACCGCCAATTTCCGGCGAAGGTTGCGCGAGACTGTCAGAAAGCACGAGCGGCTGAAAGCCCTTTCTCGAGCGAAAAAAACAGGAGCAAACAAGTGATCCACGTCCGTGTTCTGTTAATTTTTGGCTCATTCATGGCTCGAGAACAGAGGTAACTTACATCACAACTTCCGCGCGAGCCGAGAAAATTAAACAGAACTCGCAGCACGTCTCCGGGCACTTTGCCCATCGGATATGATGAAATGCAAACCCGAAATCTCCAATGTCAGGTCATATCTGAGACGCTGTAGCCGTGGAACTTTTTGAAATTTCACAGCTCTCTTCGAGAATAGACCGCTTGACAGGGTGAGAATTACAGCACCAGATGATGCCGATGGTGGAACTTCAAAAACGCATGTTTCGTTTCCGCAGGGTTGTCACAGTCAGGGAATATCGGGAAAACCGGGGAATGTCAGAGACTTTCAAAAAGTCAGGGAAAATTACGAGAATGTCGGGGAAAAATTTTAAAGTCACCTTTATTTGCTTTCTATACTAGGTTTGACGTATGAAACAATAGATTTTGCGTGAAAACTATTTGAAATTATGGCTTATCTTCAATTGTCAGGGAATCTCGCCAAAATGTGACATGGAAGCAGGGAAATGTCAGGGAATTTCATTTTCTTCATTCTGTGGCAACCCTGCTTCCGGTGTTCCAGAGTCGCCGCTAACATTTTGATTCATCAATGAGCAACAAACCATCGCACAATTGTTTGAGATATTCACAGAATGTCTTTCAAACAGGGAGAAAGAAATCACACAAGGTTTCCAAAAATGGCGTTGATTATATTTCCATTTAAAAAATGAACACAATAGTAAGTTTGCAGCTTTGCAAACAGAGATCCCTGTGCGTTTTTGAAGTTTTACCATCGCGTTGGGGTTGTTACCTCATCAAAATGTCGCGCAGAACATGTAAACTCGTTTGAAAAGTCCATAATCAATCGATTTGTAAGAAATCAGTGTCTACATTATTACCAGCCAATGGACCCGTTACACGCAAAATATAGAGGGTGTTCAAATAAATTGTTAAAACCTCTTTTGAATTCTCTCTTTTTATTTTCTACTATTCGATTAATACAAGTAAAGTGTACTGAATCAGCAAATTGCATTTGGTTTTACGTTTCCCTCCGATTTTTAAAGAATTGAATTTCAATTGGAAGATACCTGAACTTTTTGGGAGATTTCTTCAAGAATGACTAGCGTTTTTATACCAGCTGCTGATGGATTTATGAGCGGTGTATGTTCATGCTTGTCTGCCAAAGGGGCTATTATACATATATTCACCAATTTGGGGGTAGCCTCTGCGTTTTTACTCGAAGTACACATATCAGAAGTGTCCGTCCTGGCAAAAACGATACGTGGTAAAAGCTCCTATTTCTCGCTTTTTCTCTTTGTTTTATATTCTCAACATACGCTATAGAAATATTTAATGAATATCTTTGATTTATTGTTCCCAGGTATGTCGTGCTCACCAGTTACCTAACACGAGAAGCTCATTGCCCTTATAAGGATTTTGGCAGAGCAATGGTCGTCTTGGTATGAATTCAATTTTTTTAAACTTTAAAATAAATACTTCCGAATCCAAGGAGAATGATAATAGCGGATTATTGAGCTGAGCCTGTTTGTGTTCAGATTCTTTGAACTTCAGCCAAGTTCAATATTTGAATCAACTTTAACAGATACGAAGCAAGCTCGAGGACGTGTTTGTAAAAGCGTTTTTCTAGTATTTTGATTTCAGCAAAATTTCATTTCAAAAATGAGCCAGTGAGGTTGGGGGTTTTTTTTGGTGCCCAGCTCGGTGTCCATGTCCGTGCCTCGCGGTGACTTGTTAGATGACCCACAGTTCAGCTCACCGCGGAGAAAAAAACTTCGTGCTTGGGACCCGAAGTTTAGGTCATATGGATCTTTGAAGTTTTCGGATTGAGCATCTGAACACTTTAGGTCCAACTGCTGAGGTTTGGATCACACATCTGAAACTTCAGTTCTTACATCTGAAGTACTTCGGTTTTCACATCCGAAAAACTTCGGCTCTCACATCTGAAGTACTTCAGATGTAAAAACTGAAGTTTTAGATGTGTGATCCGAACCTCGGCAGATAGACCTAAAGTGTTCAGGTGCTCAATCCGAAAACTTCTGAGATCCATATGACCTAAACTTCGGGTCCCATGCACGAGGTTTTTTTCTCCGTGTACAGTTCAGCTCACCGGAATTCGGCCTCTATGATTAGAAATCAATGGTGAGGCTCGAGTGATCGATTATCGATATTACCTCTTTCGAGGCTGCGGTAAAGAATCGATTACTAAGTTGTTCGTAGCGAACAACCTGTTTATCGATCCTTTTCCATAGGTTTAAATGACAGATAAATCGATATATCGCAAAGCACTGTGATTTTTCTATTAGCCTGCGCCATCTTCATCCGCGAAAGTAACTTCGCCATCCCCCGTATAACATAGGGTCGTGAGTGGATGCGGTGTCCCCAGGAGACTTCGCTTTTGGCCAGACGTGGGTTTTGTGGACCGAGGCGTCTCGGGGACCTGATCAAAGGGACGGGATCAGGGAGACGCAGGGAGCTCGGCGAGGCGAACATAACCTCACCGACGGGGACGGCGTCCGGCCGTGATTCATGCCTCGCAAGGAGCGCGAGGGAGCTCTAAGAGCCGCTCGGGCGCCGCACAGTGGATCGAGTCGATTAGAAAGGTCGCACATAAAATTTTTGACTAAAACTTCGAATTTCGGTATTTATTTCGTCACATTTTACATGTCAAGGGGTAGTTTTAGTAGGAAATTTTACGAAAAAACCAATGGAACCACTTTCAGGACCTCAAAGTTTCGTATACACGGAGTTATCAGCGTTTAAAGTTTCCAAATTTTGTCCGAATTCTCCTATTGACTCGACCCTCTGTGCGCCCTCCCCGCCGACCCGGCCACGCTCGATCAATAATGTAAAACCATGTGCGCCCTCACAGCTCGCAACCACGCTTCGTCCTGTTGCTTCCATCCTGCCATCCACCTTCCAACTTCCACCGGCCTACCCTCCGTCAGCCGCCCCCCCTCCGAAACACCCCCCTCCCTGCGAAACCGCTCCCAGCGCCCCTTCGCGCTCCGACGGGCGCCGCTCAGTGCATTCGCCGCACTCCCAAGAACGTTTAAGGTGGGTCCTCGGCTTTTAGCTCCGCGTATTTAGGGAATATGGATTTTGGCAATCGAGCTCTTGCGCGTGTCATGAATTTGCAATATAAGTACTTGCTCGTAAGTAAAATTCCGCGGGAAACACCGTGAAGCCACTGGTTTTCTCTTAGACGAACTCCAAAGCTCAAAAAAAACTCTCTAAGTGAAGGCCTCGTGGAGGGCCTACGCTATCTTGACAGTCCACCTCTTTATCAAGCCAAACTCTCCTTGTAAAGATATAGGGAGCAAATGCGGATTGCATTTTGCAAAAAGGAACCACTAGCATTGCAATGATGCTAAGATTGTGCAACTTCATCCTTTGCAATAAAATTGCGGAAATTGTGAAAAACTTTGAAATTTAGATGGTAATTTTTGTCCTAAATTTACAGTTTTTAGCGAGTAAAATAGAAACTATTAAGGTATAATCGTTTTCCCTCCAAGACAAAAGAAGTTGCACAATCTTAGCAACATTGCAATGCTAGTAGTTCCTTTTTGCAAGATGCAATCCATGCATTAACAGGGTTGCCACTTTTTTGGGGGACTCCAAAACTGCAAACCCACGGTAACTCTGTTCATGTATATCTTTGCATGGAGAGTTTGACTTGACATAGAGATGGACTCTCAGGATAGTGTGGTATATACCTACCATTGCAGCCTCAACTCTAAGAGTTTTTTGGGGGGCTTTGGAGTCCATTTTAAAGAAAACCAGTGGCACAATTGTATTTCTAGCGAAATTTTACTCAGGAATTAGTACTCAAAGATATTGCAAATTCTTCATACGAGGAAGCGCTCCATTCCATTCCGAGTCTACTTTTGGAATAAGGATTTTGGCCGTTTTCAAAGTCATGTTCTGCAAACAGCGCCTTTCCGTAGGTCTACCGTGATAGCGAAGAGAACAGTAAGTTCATGTCTATATGAGCCATGATTGGCACATGTTTTTATGTTTCTGCAGGTTCATCCCAGCATGCACGTACTGCTCTCTTCGCTACCACGGCAGAGGTGGCCACACGTCATCATTGTGTTCGATTATCCTACAATACTACCCATACTGAAAGAGTACTGTCATGTTCGTCCCGCTCTCTGATAGGTTCACCAGTTTTAGAACCTATACATACAAGTCTTAGGGCCCGATGTAAGACGTTCGTCCATAAAATGATGCCAAGCTCTTCTCCAAAATTTTAAACCCCATCCCTCTTTTCCGCTTCCATTTCTCTCTTGACAGTTTCACAAGACAATCCTAGAAGTTAGAGCCCCCACTTCTTTCCCCCTAATACCCGACGACAGTTACGGATGACTCCTGAAAACAAAGTTGACCCAGAGAATTTTGTATTTTCGAGAGAGGAGGACATATCTTCTTACTCTATAATGTAAAATCATATACTTAAGTAACGTGTAACGCTTAAAGCCTGAGGCGCGAAGTTTTTTAGGGGATTGGACCGAGAAGCGGTCAGGGGGCGTAGCTTCCCAGTTATGTTGAATGGAACTGTGTCCGAATCAATTAAATCGAAAGGAACTATGGTGCACGCAAATACAATTTGCTTTTGACTTGATTCATTTGAACATAGTCCCTGACTATAGATGACTGTAGACTCCTAGAATGTAAAGGAACAGAAGCCAAAAAATACACACAAGAAAAAAAAAACACACATAGTTCGACAATCCCGTCCGACTGGATACCCAATCGAAGGCTGGAAAGTCCCTGTGTGCGCCTCCCACTGAACCCTCGATTCACCCCCGTTTTTACAACTTTTCGCGTCGCACTCTCCATCCCGTCCCGGCACTCGCGGAGCTTTTTTCCCTCCCCCGCCCCCCCCCCC
>NW_017547298.1:3195481-3240679 GCF_001854935.1 Bemisia tabaci | reverse complement strand
CCACCTTAGCCGCCCCCCCCCCCGCCACCCATCGCCGCATGCCTCCATTCATGCAGTTCATTTCGGGTACATTTGTCATATTTTCGACCCCTCTCTCTCCGCAACCACCCTCTCCTACTCCTTCGTCACCGCGGTGCACTGCCCTACCCGACGACATTTGCATACCACCCGGTCGTCCAGCTCCGTTCGGCATTACAGAACTGCGCAAATGGAAAGAAAAAGGAAGACATAAACCTTTCGAGGCCGGGCCATTATTTTGTGGAAGACTACAGGGTGTCGGAAAGTACGCGTGTCAATTTTCTAGGGATCAGGACAATATACGCGTGTTTCATTCCTAATGCATATTATTGTTTTAGCCGAATCTGTAACCGAATTTGAGCGAAATAATTGTATATAGCCTTACGTGGAAGTGCCAATTGGGCTGACAATGAGTTTACGGTATATTTTACGATTTTCCTCTGAAGTAGGAAAGACGTGAAGGATACAATCAAAAGTGAGAAAATTACCAACCACTGAATAATGTTATGTAGAGATATATGTCATCTTGCATAGCTTTCATTATTTGCCCGATTCAACAATCTACGTTTCGCTCATTTGTCAAATAACTCGCGATTAATTATTTGTTTATAGGTACAATTTGGTTTTTTAAATGTGTTTTTCTTCACTCCTGTGAGTGTTTAAAACACTGCAAATAAGTTCGTCCTCGTCGTGATTGAAATTCAGCGCATTAAGCCGCCTTTGCGCCGTCTGACCATGCAAAAATAGTCGACCTCTATAGAATTAAACAGTTCATTTCTAATTTACTATCTTGTTGGAACGAGGAGTTATAATTAATTCCTCCCTCCCTCCTCCCCCTCCCCCCATCAGTATCTAACAAACCTTTCCGCCAAACAATAATGCATTTAGAACCACACAATTGAATCCTATCGGATTCGTTCCCGAATTATACCTAATCTTCTCGCGAAATAACTGATTGTGAGCATCAGTATAATTCAACGATTGCTGAATTTCAAATTCAGCCACGATACGCATCGCTCAGCTACAGAAGAAACAAAAAAAAAGGAAAATGATGGTTTTTGCTCATCTTGAAGTTTTGCTCTGAATCGCTCAAGGGGAAAAAAAACTTTAGTGCATGCATGGATACAATTTCTTGGAGGAGGATAAATTTCGTTAAGTTGGACTGTTTCCCCTCCTTTCAAGGACCTTTGAAATACGCCCCCGGTGATCGCAATATAAAAGAGATCATACCGCTCGTATCTCTATGTTTGATGTGCAGAAAAGGGAAGTGCTAACAGAAGGCGCTCAAAGGCTAAATATTTAATCAGTTTCAACTTTAATGAGGGTGGGTTGATTAAGAGAACAAAATTAAGACCGGCAAAAAGGCCCTGTCCACATTATAGGAAAAGCCTTTGGTTCCTAAGTATACTCAATTCAATTAAAGACTCATCTCGGAATGTAAATGAACTCAGTTCGCCCGGTCCTATAATTGGATGACGAGAAGGATGATTTTTAATTTCTTTAATATCGCCCTAAGGAAAGAGGTAAGTCTGCGCAATTGAAAAGTTTTTGAGTGGTCCCAGAAGGTTGGTTGTGTTTTCACCTCGAGACCTCGAGATCAGTAATTTTGATTTACTGTATGTCTCTCTAGCGAAACTCTAACCTCGAGGTTTGACCCTACGCAATGGGCTGCCGCCCTAAAATTATCGTATAAGTTGAAAGTTTCCTCTAGGGAAATTGGAGTGCGTTTAGCTGAGAGGAACCAAGCCACATCAGTTATTGCCAAATTTAACTGGGCAATTTAATTTTTTACAAGATAACATTTGTACGGATACTTTCGAAAATGTTGAGGAATTTGCTTCATCCTGATCAGAATATTCACTGAATTTTGCACAAAAATCCACCCAACCGTTTTCATGTAAAAAACTAAATTGCCCCATTAAATTTGGCAACAGTTGATGTGGCTTTGTTCCCTTCTCCTTAACGCGGTCCAATTATGGGTCTAGCTAAAATCTATGATCTCTCTTTTGTTAGGGCTCACTTCATTTTTTTTAGGTCGAATCCAATTTTTAGCTGCCTAATTTTTATCTTGTTTAGAATAATTAATCACCGACAACACGATTACGATCGGAGTTTGTTAAAATGCCAATTTCTCCGATTTCTTATCGAAAGAAAGGCAGCTTAGTGCATTGAATGGTGAAACTTTTTTCGGTATGCGGAGCAGTGGCGTGGCATGCTTTGCGATATATCGATTGTTATGCCACTTGAACCTATGGATAAGAATCCTATGGATTAAGGTGTTCTCTGCGAACACCCTGTTTATCGATCCTTTTCCATAGGTTTAAATGACATAATAATCGATACATCGCAAAGCACGCCACGCCACTGATGCGGAGAGTGGTCATTCCAGGGCCATAAGGTCTGTCGATAAAAAAATATGAAATCATATTTCGGTACATGGATAACAGTTCAACGGAGATGCATAGGTCTTCTCGCATCCTTTGAAACGGTGTCAGATCAAACAGGAAAAAAACCACCAAATTCAGGCTAATAATCGTGTATTTTTGACCGAAGTTTAACCGCGCTTAATGCTGAAGTATGCAAATCCTCTTTTTCACCGCTATGAAGAGATATCCAAGCATTCCCGTTTTGGGATTTTGATTCGGCCTTTACAAAAGTTACAGAATGGATTGTGAAAGTAAAAAAAATATGCGTCTCGATTGCGCCGTGTCAAAATTTCTACCGTCATTCTGTTTTGTTTTCTTTCTCTTTCTTTTTCAGAATATCAAATGAATATGATTGTTTGAAGTGTTCACAGAATTTTCCTCATGGGGTGTAGACAAATCTGCTATAATTCAGGAATATAATGTTCTCTAGTTCATCTCTAGAAGAATATAATGTGGCAAGAAATCTACAGCTTTCCAAATCGAGATAGCCGTTTTTAGAATTTTACTATCGAAATGCCGCTAGAAGTGTTCCCTGGTAAAAATTGGCGATAAGAGTTGCGTTTCAAAATACCATAGGAATTCTTATAGCCGGCTAAAGAAGGCTACAGAAAATCATATAGCTGGCTGTAGAATGCGGAGAAAATCATACGGCCGGGCTATACGAAGCGATAAAAAATTATGCAGCCGGGCTTTACACTTTATCGCCTGGCTGTTGCTTTTTCTCCATCGATTATATAAGGCTATTCGAAATTGTGTAGAAATTCGTGTGCTTTGGAAATCATTGAGTTTGATACGGAACCACCTTACACACATTATATTTTCCTTTAATACATATTTGTTTTCATCAATTAAAATGAGAATAATCCATACAGGATGTGCAAACATTTCAAACTCATGAGTTGAATAACGCTGACACTCCGCCAGATTAAATATTGGAGCCTGACACGAAGCGAAGCGGCGACGCACTGGCGCCTACAAACCTAACAGGGATACTTCACGCATTGCGCAACGCGTGAAGTATCCCTGTTAGGTTTGTAGGCGCGCCAATGCGCGTTTCGCGCTGGCTGCCCGCCTGCCGCGCCGCAGCGTGCCACGGCGCTTGAAGCAACTATTTCACACCAGAGGTACCGCACAGTATCATACGAAACTGAAGGCGCTCAAATATATCAGGAATGGCAGGCATCCATCAAAAGCACGGAGATTTCCTCGCAAAATAAATCAAGATACTACGGCCCAAAAAGAGAGCGTTATAGTCCAAAAACTCACTTAGTCCTAGCATCTGTAATTAGTAACGTTTAGCATACACTTTATCGCCTGGCTGTTGCTTAGTCGCCATCGGCTATAAAAGGCTATAAGAAATTGTGTAGCCAGCTATAGAAGCTAATTGGAAATCTTACAGCCGGCTGTAGGTCTATGGTATTTTGGAACACAGATTCTACTACCAATTTTTACCAGGGTTTCCTTTTACGTGTGGTATGATAACGGTGCACGGAGCATCCTGTAAAATATACGTATCTGTACAACGGTATTTCAAAGTGTCTGCGTTATGTTGATCTTTCTCATAAGTATATGACAACCAAAAATAATTCATTTTTGAGACGATAGCTTGTATGGTGAAGATTTTCATTTGAATAAGATCGTAGATGGGGTAAATATCGTAGAATTGGTCAGTTGCGCCGGTCACAGAATCGTGTTTCGATGCTTTATTCTTGCAGATCAACTAAAAATAAGAAGATCTGTCCAGACAGCAACTTTCTCCGTTGAATGTTAACCGAGATATCTTGCCTTAAAAAACTCGATTTATGACGTCATCCACGGTGGTGGTACATACCATGTTATGCACTCCCGCGGTGGATGACGTAAAAAACCACACTTTTCAAAGGACGATATCTCGGTTAATATTCAACGTAAAAAGTTGCTGTTTGAACATCTCTTCTTATTTTTAGCTACTCTACAAGAATCAAGCATCACTACACGATTCTATGACTAGCGGGACTGACCCATTTACATCATCGCCGGTTATTCAAGCGTATTGGTGATCACGGTACAAGTTCTAAAGTTTTAAGTCACGGTTATTCTTGATTATGTTCCCCTCGGAGAACATGTGCTGCTCAATCATTTTGTGTTCCTTACTCTCAGAAAATTAAAATAATAATTTAATTTCTCGACCTTAAAGTAGAATATGATGTGCTATCATAATTTAGCTATTCTCCTTGTCCGCCCCAAAAAGTAGGAGCTTTGCCGTTGTTGACCTTCGCCAATATTCATGCATGAGAAAGAAAGGAGGAGCAAAGTTGGGAAAGGTTGAAAAATGAAACTACGGGAAAAAAGGAAACCAGAACAAAAAATTGAGAGACATGGAGAGATTGAGCAAAAAGAAAGAGCGAAACGTATGTTTACTCACATCCTATTCCACTTTACATGGGACGGTCTTTATATGATATCATTTTTTGTGTCAGGTTTTTTTCTCGTACCCTCAGCTCCTCTTTTTATCTACATGAAAAATGAGAGGCTCTTCACCTCGTCTCGAATATTTCTACGGAGATGCTTGTCATCTATACCTTTAAGGGCTATTATATGAGAGTACTCCTTGAACTTAGAAATCGATTTTCGAACGGAAATATATGCACCAAAATCAGAAAATCGCGTGATGGTTACGTCGAGAATTGCGGCGTTTCAAAATTTCCGCTTGTATTTCATTATTTCCATGCGATAACGAGGGTTTTACTCGCTTTTCAGTGTATTTTTTTTTTATAAAAATCTTTAGGAAATATTCTCAGAGGGGTAACGAAGAAATTATCCAGATTCTCATGCAATATTCTGCCGTGCTAAAGGGAAAACGTCGTATGAACATTCAAAAGACGCCAAATTTCCCTTGATAAAACATGTATTTTTGACGACATTCAAGCACATTTTTCTTTGAAATTTTCAGATTTTCAGATGTTTCAGAGATGTATTTGATTAAATTTTGTTCGAAATTGTCTAAAAATTTTGGGGGGAAATATTCACAATTTTCCCTGTAAATTCGGTTTTTATCTAAGGAAATTTGGCAACGTCTGAAGGCTCTTACGGCGTTCTTCCTTATCACAACAGTATGAGGAGGATACGTCGTCGCGTCCCGTAAAAAAGCAAAATGTTCCGGAAAATCCGTACAATCGCTACCCCATGAATATACTTGTTTTAGCCTCGCATTATCATTGAAGAAAGTCCAACTCCTTTTTTACGCCGGTCATTTCTAACAGCCGCGATAATCCAGTTTTACATTCCCTTCCTTTCCAGCTGCCTTCAGCCATGCGTATTTACAAAAATTTAACTTTTCTTCCCGTCATCAAACCACTTTCGTATCATCTCACTTGCACTGTCGAGTCGTCTCGTTTTTTCCTTTCTGACGCTGGAGCTAGACAAGCATGTCCCTCCCGCACATTTGAATTACAGAAACGGCCGCATGATAAAACCGAGCTTAATTAATGGAGACTGTCTTCGACAGGGGTGCCGAGATTCGCAGAGGTTGCGAATTTTTCAGAACGATTTAACAAGTAACTTTGATACTTTTGCGCAGTCCGGCAACCGTGCTTTAACTGCAAAACCACTCAGCCGCAGATAGCCGGAAGGAAAATATTGAGGAGCACTTGAACTTGCGTCTAGACTCGAGATGTATCTTTTTTTTTCATGGCTGCTGACGCTCGCACCACTCACTGAATAGCAGCGTTCAGGGAAAGGAATTTTTAATGAAAGATTCGAATCAAATAACTACCAATTCAAAAGTGAAATTTTAGTTGCAGTGGACTCCTGGATGTAGTGTGTTGCTCTTTTATGAAGCAATAACGCCCTCAAATTTTTGCGTGGACATTATCATCAATATTCCCACAAAAATTAAATAGTGCAACAGTTGTGTCTAGTGTTGTCTACACATCTTACGTCGCAGTAAATTACGTCAAAATTTGAGCCAATGGAGTTGGTGCAAGTTCCGTTTTTTTTTACTCAGTAGTGTAACTCGCTAAGCCCGGGCCCGCTTGCTAATCGTATTTCTGCCCCCCTCCCTCAATATCCCCATGCTCGATTGAGGGATTAGATTAATTTAAAAAAAAAAAAAAATTCAGCAGATGACTGGGCTCCTTCTAATCGTGGGCCTACGTCACTGTTTTTACTCAAGTCGCTACGATGAAAGATTAAGGCTCAATCTATTGAAGTCGATGTTTTGAAATTTGAATATTTCATGAGGATTTTAAATATTTGATATGAGGAAATATGCTTCAAGCCGAGCTCAAAAGTACTCTAAAATCATTGGGGGGGGGGATACTAGGTACAACGATGCTTACATAGCAGGGTTGCCACAGTCAGGAAATTCCGGGAAATGTCATGCAGGGAATTTTAAAAGTTAGGTAAAATGAAGAAGTGTTAGGGAAAAACTGTTAATTCACCCTTATTTGCTTTCTAAATTAGTTTTACGCGACGAAAAACAAATTTTGCCTAAAAACTATTTAAAATTATGTATTTTTAAACACCTGGCAATACCTGGCATATCTTCAATTTTCAGAGAATTTGACCAAAATATGTCAGGGAAAAGTGTTCAAAAATCTGTGGCAATCCTGATATAGGTGTCCTGATATATTTGAAGGAAAGGGGAGGGTTAATTCGGTTGCTGAATGCACAGAAGGAGATTATATTGGACTGAAAATCAGCCCCGTTAATTTTCAGGCATGACAAACCACCTGCGCTTGCTCGTCCTGGCGTTTCTTTTGAGTTTGTTCTGCTCGGGTCGCCATGAAGGTGCATCTCGTTCATTGTAATTTAATCTTCGCAAAAGGAAGAGGAAAATTCATTTTGCGGTATCGTTGACGTCAGAGCGAGACCATTGAATACCGCGACCTCAACACCGGTTAACAAATACAAAGATCTATTACAGCGCTTCAGTTATATCTTAACCATCTTTATTTGTAAGCAGACTCCGAGGAAGTCGAGGGAATTCATCTTTGTGGTGGAACACGGCAAGGAACGAGATTTTACATTCCGTTCGAAATATTTGAGACAAATGTAAACTAGACTATTTGTAAGTAAACCTTATTTAGGTCATTTCGAGGTGGAGTAAGAAACTGGGACGCGCACGGATAAGAAAAGTTTTTAACTTTTTCGGTTTGATAACCAATGTTTTTGGTTTGATAACCGAAGTTTTCGGCCTCAGAAACCGAATTTCACTAATTGAAATTCAGTTCCTATGACCGGAAACTTTAATCACTTGAACCAAAAAAGTTTGACATTCAATATGAACCAAAGTCCAGTCCCTGTAAGCGATTTTTTTTTCCGTGCGTGAACTGGCACTTTTTCACAAGACGACAAAAATCATTCTTGAAGCTTGGGAGCCTTGAATATAAACACCGGCAAGAATACTGCCGTGCTAAGGAAAAACGCCGTATGAACCTCCAGGCGTTGCCAAATCTCCTTTGATAAAACAAGAATTCCCTGGTAAACTTATGAATATTTTTCTTACAATTTTTCAGAGAAATTCGTTCGTATATTGTTCTAAGGTTCCCGAAAATTTTAAGGAAAAATATTCATGGCTTTCCTCAAAAATGAACATTTTATCGAAGGAAATTTTGCAACTCTCGAATGTTCATACGGCGTTCGTCCTTAGCTCCGCTTAGACTCCACTTCTTTAAATTCTTTTAAAAATGCGGACCGTTCAATGAAGGAATCTTAAGGGCACACTTCGACCCAAAACGCGCCAAAAAATGTCAAACTGAGGTGTAGTTGCGGTCATAAAACGTATTTTGGAGAAGAAAATAATAATTAATGTTCACGTCTGTCATAATCGGAGCTCCGAATTGTCGGATTAAAACATAACTTTGCGCCCTCTCTCGGACTAAAAAAAAAACTACATCGCCCGCAACGTATATCCACAGGATATCGAGGAGCATTTTCTGTCGAAAACTGAACGATGGAATGTTGAATCCAACTTGGCTAAAATCGCTTCTGCGAATTTGTCTCAAAGGTCTCTCTTCTTGTTGACGTTCGCGAGTGTTATTGTCAGGAACCCTGCGCCTGCATGTATTAAACTTTCAAAAGTATCAGGCTACTAGGAAAATTCCTTTTCCTCGATGGAGAGTCTATTCAATAGTGGTTGATGCTTTGATGCTTGATTCTCGTAGATTAGCTAAAAATATTAAGATCTGTCCAAACCGCAACTTTCTACGTTCAATATTAACCGAGATATCGCCTTTGAAACGTCGGGCTTTTGACGTCATCCACCGCGGTAGTGACACTCTTGGTTTATTATCAGTCAGGGAGACACGAATTAGCGTTGGTTTCTCTACGTAAAACGCAGATGGAAGCACACTGAAAAATAAAATCTCGGTATATTTACCAAGAAAAGGGTAAAATTACTAAGAATTCAGGGTTCTATTTGATCCCAGTTTTTTTTTTGGGTAAAATTACCATTTATGGAATTGGTGATTTTACCGAGAAATCTCGGTAAAATTATTGAACTTTCTTGGTAATTTTACTGGACCTTGGTAAAAATGCCAATATTTTTTATCGGCTGTGGTAGAATTACCGCGATAAAGTGGCAACGTTACCGGGAATTGATTACCTATATAAGTGGTATTCTTACCTGAAAAAAACAGTAAAAATACCGGTTTTTAGGTAAGCTTACCAGTCTGTCTTGGTAAAATTACCAATCATTGGTAAAAGAAATGAGATGGTAAAGGTACCAACGGACCTTGGTAAAAACGCCGATAATTTTTTTTCAGTGCAAGGTGGAAGAAACCAAGAAGGGCGTCACTGCCGCGGTGGATGACGTCAACAGCCCGACTTTTCAAAAGGCGATATCTCGGTCAATCTAAACGGAGAAAGTCGCGGTTTGGACGGATCTTCATATTTTTAGCTAGTCTACAAGAATCAAGCATCAAAATACAATTCTGTGACCAGCGCAACTGACCCATTCTATGGCAGCCTTGATATCCAAATTGCTCTCTCGTCATGATATCATTTCGAAAGTCCGGCAAAAAACTGACATTCCGACCAGTGGCGAGGCGCGAGTAATTGATTATCGATATTTCCCCATTTGAAACTGTGCTAAAGAATCGATTATTAAGGTGTTCGCTGCGAACACCCTGTACATCGATCTTTTTCCACATATTTAAATGACAGATCAATCGATATATCGCAAATCACGCTACGCCACTGATTCCAACGGGGACCGGGGCGCGGAGCAAAATTCGAAAAACGCGGCTCGAAAGTGCCTCAACTGGCCGGAGGTATTCGCTCCAGCTCTCGGAGCTATTCTTAACGTCGATGAGCAGAATATTTATGACGAGCGAATTCTGTGAATCCTCCGTGACGTGCTTTGCGATATATCGATTGATCCACCATTGAAACCTATGAAATTTGATCGATAGAGAGGGTGTTCGCAACGACCCCTTTAATAGTCGATCCTTTACCATGGTTTCAAATAGGGAAATATCGATAATCGATCGTTCACGCCTCGCACAGAATCAGAAGGAGGCGTCTCGGTCCCATTCATAGAATTCCCGAGGATGGAAAAAACATCGGTTTATTTTCTCCCTTCGAAACAAAGTCACGCGGAGGAGCCATATTTTGGCGACGAAGCACCTTTCTGTCGTGCTAAGGAAGAACGCCGTATGAACATTCGAGAGTTGCCAAATTTCCTTCAATAAAATGTTCAATTTAGAGGAAAATTGTGAATATTTTTCCTTGAAAGTTTCAAGAACTTTAGGTGAAATTGCGAGCAAAAGTATCTGAAAAGTTGGAAAGAAAATATTCATAACTTTAGCAGGAGATTCGTGTTTTATCAAAGGCAATTTGGCAACACCTGGAGGTTTATACGGCGTTTTTCCTTAGCACGACAGCTTTCATCTCCGGTGATAATATTGTTGTCGCAAAATCGGGAACCGTTGGAGGCTCCCTCTCAGTTTTCTCCGAATCCGCGCCGGCTATGAATCCCGAAACTTCGGTCGACGCTACCGGAGAATTCTGGGAATTTTAATTAGAGACTTGGGTCTTAATTATTATTAGCCGTCTCACACGCGGCCCTGGCTATTGATTGGTGTCGCGTTCTCGGCCGCCCCAAGTGAGCGGCGCTACGCGTAAAAGGGATCTACCCTCGAGTAGAGTCCCTTTATACTGAGAGTCAAGACAACACCCCCTCATGGAGTCACCAACGGGAATAAAGATTACACAAATTGAACGTTTTTTGTAATCTTTGATTGGCCCGTTCTCAAATTCCTTTCTCCGTTCCTTCTCTCATTCCGTTTGTTCCTCGCCGAACCCGTAATTTCCTGGTCCATTCCAGATTATAATCTTTGCAATCGGTGAAAATGTAATCTTTATTTCCGTTTGTGACACTGTGAAGGCCTAAAATTCGGGAACCAATCAGAAATGGATTCATATTGTCTTGACTCTCAGTATAAAGGGACTCTACCCTCGAAGGCAGTTTTGGAGAAACGCATACGTATATAAGCAGAATAGCGGATCGTGTGTTACATCCAAAATTTCCCTCCGTGCATGGATCCTTTGCACATACAGGGTGATCCAGAGCGCAGGAGCGTGTTCTATGGGTCGAAATAAGAAATTTTTGCTGTATAAAGTTTTTTTTTTCTAAAGTGCCCTCAGTCGGAGCTACGCGCCCCCCCCCCCATTTCGGAAAATAAACCGTTTTTCTTGAATTTTGGCAACGGTTGTGAACCAGATCTCATGAAAATTTGCACTTTCTTGTACTTTTACGCCCTGAATTCATAAATTACCCCAAAAAATCGGGATCTCAATTTAAAAAGGGGGTTTGGGGGTGTTCCGGCTCCTGCAGCCTGGCAGTTTAACTCTGTATCGTCGTGTTCAGTGACGTTTAATTTTGCTGCATGAGGTCACGGCTACCACCCGCACGAGTTTATCCAGGGTACGGTTTACACATGCAGCGGGCTGATTGTTGAACTTTATAGAGAAAGCTATAGACAAAGAAAACAAAATGGATACGAAGGCATCCTATTGATGGAGGCAGGTGGTTTAAATAGACAAAGGAAGTAGATAATAGACTAACTAACGGCAACAACCCACAAGAGACCCATTGCTTAGTCCATCGTTTTCTCCCTTAGTCTACAAGAATCACACATTTCAACCAGTAGGATCGCTCCAGACTCCTTATGTCTTCTATGTCTACCGCTTTATCTATCAATTTCAACAATCAGCCCTCAAAAAAATTAGGCTGCCCGTTGCTGAGGGTTGAGCTGGTTTGTTTTTCAGGACATTCTGTCCTGAGTTAAGATCTTTGTGTCATCATTAAGAGGCCCATCCCAAACAACTATCCATATGCCTCTCACTAAGTTCACAATAGTAGTTGCAGTTGTACATACGTCACGCTCCATTCCACCAGTAATCCCTCCATGGGAATTTTATGTACGCTTTCACGACGAAAAAAATTTAGGTGTCATACCCTGTATCTTTTTTTTTTCTTTCTTTCTTTCTTTTTTTAAATAATTATGAAGTATCAACTAAAAATGAACAGCGCACGTCCCCCACAATTTGTTACCTCCAGCATGCCATAATTGCTCCGAGAAATGCTGCTCATTACAGTCGCCCGTAAGCCGATTTTTACTTTCGCTCGAAGATTATTGCAATTATTGTAAAAGCGCTTTCATCAATTTGCATACCGATCTAACGAACCCGCCCGCTTTTATTGAAGTTTTCCGTTTCGAAAATTGATGTTATTTCATGACGAAATGTGAGTCTGTTTTTTCATCAAGAGTCATCGTTATATTTTTTTTTGGGATTACGAATGTTCAATAGAAGCTGTTTGAAACGGGAGCTGTTGAAATCAGCAGCGAGGCGTGAATGATCGATTATCGATATTTCTCAATTTGAGACTGTGGTAAATAATCGATTTTTTAGACGCTCGCTGCGAACACCCTGTTTATCGATTCTTTTACATTGGTTTCAATGGCAGATCATTCGATTTATCGCAAACACGCCACGCCACTGGTCGAAATATTATGCGATCAATTTTTCCGAATTTGTCACCCCTCCATTGCTCCCCTTTTAACGTACTCTGTACCTCTTACTTGAATCCTCCCTCACTTAAAGAGCATAAAATTCCCATTTCTGGAGCGTGCGCAATAATCGCCTTCCGAACGACGAGGCTGTAACCAGCTTGTCGATTGTGCTTGAATAGTTATCACCAAATACCAGGGGCACATTCTGAAGCATCTGGCACAATCAGGAAGTGTCAGTGGTGATAAAAAAAGTTCGACTGATTCTGGTGTAAACTGTGAACTTTAATAAAAATTATAAAACTATTTTTAATCATAAAACATTTTTCAAACTTGCAACTTTTCATCTTGCAAACTCAACCAGGCAGCCAATCGTAACATATGCCTATCTCGCGAAAGGTTACTTGGAAACTGACAACGTGACATCTCTTCCTCGACGCTCTGCCGTTGCGCCATTTCATCCATCAATGGGACAGCTCCGTCGCCGACGCGTTGACTATCATTCAAAAAATTTAAAAAAATATGAAGGAATTGATATTTTTCTGAATTGTGTTGGAAAATATTTTCTTATTAAAGAGAATCAGGAGGAAAATGAGAAGAAACCCTGCGTTTTCATCGAGGAAATCTTCTCCAATAATAAAGGAAAACCGGGAAATGAATCAAATTGCGAGTCCCAGCTGGATGGACGTAGTCGTGGAAAACATGGGAAAGCGGGAAAAGTCAGGAAAATAAGTAGGTCAGAGAAAACTTCGAGAATGCAGGAAAAAAGAATAAAATATCATAAAAGTCCGGAGAAAATTGCGTCTACAGGAGCTGCAAATTTTAACGAGTTGTATCGTAGCTTTACAGCCTTTTTTTCTCACACATGATGATGATCGAACCGAAGTATAGAGATTTGAAATTTTTCCTCTATCCGATCCACAGTTGAAGATGAAGTTTACCCTCAAATTCGTAATATTTTGTGACTTTTCAAATATTTTGATCCAAATAATTAAATCGTTTAAGTCAATTTTACAATCTTTGAACAAAATTACGTTCCTCGTCCGGAAAACGACGAACTCAGTTCCAAAGACAAGCGAGCAAACTTTCATGGACGTATTTCTGCGGAATGGAATTATGCGTATCAATACATGAGCCTTGAGACCCATAAGGATGTATGCATAAAAGGGCTCACGTCATAAAGGCACATAATTCCGTTTGGCAGAAATACGTCCTGACGCGCGTCAGGTCGGAGCGCGATAAAAATGAGCCGAAGTTTGGGAGGGAAAATCCGGAGTTAAAAAGTGAACTTTCAAAGTTAGAGCTTAATAATTTCCGGTGGAAGGACTGGGGGCGACCGCAATCGGAAAACGGTGCCGAGCCCCACCGCAGGGATGAAAAGCGGAGTTTTCTCCGGGAGAGATGAGTAGGTCAGAGGGCACCGGCACCCTTCATTTGTCAAGATGAGAGATATACGTCCTGCGACGGCATGCGGCATCGGCACTTCGTCATCACTCATCAAACTCTGGAGTACAGGGTGATTCAGGATTGAAGTCATTAGGTCGGCAATAGAGAAACATCAATTGAGGGGTTTGGATAGGACGAGGCGCATACCGTCGTGTTAAGCAAGAACGCCGTATGAGCCTTCAGACGTTGCCAAGTTTCATCCGATAAAAGCCGAATTTACTGGGAAAATTGTGAATATTATTTTCCAAAATTTTCAGACAATTCTGTACGCAATTTTACCTAAAATATCTGAAAATTTCAAGGAAAAATATGCACGAGTGTCGTTAATAATACGTGTTTTATCAAGGAATTTTGGCAACTCTCGAATGTTCATACGGTTTTCTTCTTTAACACGACAGAACAAGTGAAATTTTTTTTTTAAAAAATGAGATTTTAATGATTTCAAGTAAAGCTACTCTAAATGCATATTCTGTGCAGATTTCGGTCTCAAATTCCAATTTTTAAGCATCAAAAAGTCAGTTTGAACTTTCTTTTCACCATGAGGATTCATGCAAATTTGAAACTTTAAACGCATATTTCTCGAAATAGCAGAAATTGCACTTATGCGCCTTGGCCTCCAAGCCCCTAAATTTGAAATCGAATAGATCGTATTCGATACATCAAAAAGGTGAGAATGTATCGATATAGATTGGTTCAACATAGGGCCGGATTTTCCTACTTGCCGCCCATGGGCAGCCTGTATTTTGCCGCCCCCTTCTCATTCGTTTTGAAACATCAATAAAATCCATCGAGTGAACGTACCAGCGGGGGAGGGGTGCATAAGACGCGTTTACTCGTGTTGAAAACATTTCTGGGAAAGCCCTGTCAACACTACTAGCAAAAGGTCACGGTACTTTGCGCGAAAGTCAAGTTTCATAAAACCTATCTCTTATGGACAAGACCTTCCATTCATAAAGAAATGAACGAAAAAATTATAAAAGAACAAACACAAATTTGGTCTAATGATTTTAACTTCCGCCGCCGCGTCGCGCCGACTGCGCCGTGTTTGGCGCAATGCGTGAAGTATTCACGCAGTCTTGTAGGCGCTATCCGTTTCACGCTGACCACAATAACCGCACTGTGTTTGATGCAATGCGTGAAGTATTCGTACAGTCTTGTAGGCGCTAATATGTGTTACATGCCGATGGCCGCGGCGAGGGCTTCTCCTTTTCATCTCAAGTCCTCGTCGTCATTTCTCCCTAGGTCGCGCCGTTCCAGGCCAAATTGTGTGTTTGGAAAAATTGAATGAACAGATTAATTGATTCAGGCTGCTTCAACAGAAATCGACCATTTTCCATGCCATGAAATGACCTAAACCCACACAGAGAAAAATAGAACCGCACTGAGCACCAGAAGATGGACCTCATCACATGGGACGGATGATGATTTTGCTTTAACATTCCATTCCGCACTTGGGCACAGCCGACACTTGTCCCCAGCACATTCCTCCTGTACTTTCGCACGAACTTCCTCTGCTAGGTGACATGTTTTCCTGCAGTCCACCACATCCGGAGGATATTAAAGCAAAGTTGGTGCTGAGCACCGTTCTATTTTTCTCCGTGCATAGTGATTCAAAATTGAGGGAATCATTCTGTATTTCTGGGAATTCCGCAGTGAAGTAATAAGGGAACAGCCCCCGCGAACACTATTTTAATCTTGGACGGGAAAGTAAGTGAAGCGACAGCCACGGGAAACTCGTGCGGAAACAGTAGCCTTACATCCCTCTCGCCCGTCCCTACTTCTAGACCTGACACTTGACTTGATATTTTATAAAGTCAGCACAGAGCCAAATTAAAGGCGAGGAAACTCGGAGCATATTTTCATCGAACTCGCTTCCCCCACATGCACTGTCGCTCTTGGTGATCGATCTATTGTAAGTTCGAACCGAGGCTCTTTGGCTGAAAGCGGGAGAATGCGGTAACATTCTCCATCATTCGTTTGGAATAATTTTGTTTTTAAACGTATGTAACAGTGATAAGTAAATACATAAAAGTCTAAGGATGCTGAAACGTTTTCTGTGACTGACGTGCTGAACTCCTTCGCCAAGACCCATGGGTCTTTCTTCTTCTCCCATCCTTTTTTTTGCTTTTTCTTTCTCGCCCCATACGTCCTCTTCCTCCTCTAATTTTAATTTTTCTACTTCCTCTTATTTTTATTTTTCTTCTTCTCCCTCTTCATCTTACGACATTTCTTTTTCTTTTTCTTCCTATTATACATTATATCATTATTATCATCATCATCATTATTATCATTTATTTTTCTTATTCTTCCTCTTACAATATTTATTTTTCTTCTTCTTCCTCTTCTCATTTTTATTATTATCCTTCTGTAGATCTTCTTATTTTTAGTTTTCTCCTTCTTCCTGTTCTAATTTTTATTTTTCTTCTTCTACTCTTGTTTTTATAATTCCTCTTCTAATGTATATACGCTTTGTCTCCTTCCTACTTAAATGCCTCTCTTATATTCCTCCTCATTTAAATTAATCATCTTCTTAGTTTGATTGTTTCATTTTTCTCCTCTTTCTCTCCTTTTTCATCTACCAGTACTACTATAGTGCTCTTCCTCATCCTCCTCCCTCGAGTATCCCAAGTTGCGTTACTCCGTTAATTCAGTTGAAATTTCATGAGAGCCGTATTAATATCTTCATTCCCAGTTCCCCTCCGGGAGAAGTGTTCCTCTGGCGTGTCAGTGGAAAACACCAGTTATTTGACAACTCTGTCCAGACTCTTACGATGTGTTTCAAACACGTAGGAGATGAAAGTGGAAGGTGAAAAGAAGCTCAGGCGCTGTTTACACAATCTAATATGAATGAGGGTAGTGGAAGTAAAGGGTGTTGATAACTAATGTGTCCAGCAAAGAGAGGCCTCAAAGGTGCCTGCGCTATCGCCAAAATTAATCGAATGAGGCTACATTACTCTCTTTAAAGCAACTTTGGACGCTTCCCTCACTCTTTTCGCAATTTTTGAAGTCAATCTCGATCTCATTTTAGAGAAAATTCATGCCCGTATTGCCGTGCTAAGGACGCCGAATGAACATTCGAGAGTTACCAAATGCCTTTAGATAAAACGTGTATTTTTGAGGTAAGCTATATATATGCATAGCTTTCCTCGAATTTTTCAGGCTGTTTCGATTAAATTGCGAACGAAATAGTCTAAAATTTTTGAAAAAAAATATTCTCAATTTTCCTGGTAAATTCATTTTTTTTATCGAAGGAGATAGGACAACGCCTTAAGGGTCATACGACGTTTTTCCTTAGCACGATAGCGTGAGTCTTTGCGGTAAATATTACAATTTGAGAACGTTTAATCGGAAAATGAATCAAGAGTGTTCACTGCAAAGGCCGAATTAAAGCCCGCCGTCAGAGAAAAATGTATTTTTATGTTCAGTTTTTCTTTTTCTTTTTTAACTCTAACCGTTGAGACTAAGAGCATCGGATGGTGAAGGATGGGGCAAAGTGAATAACAACGAAGATGAATTATTAAATCTTGTATGTGTCATATCACCAATATTCGTGTGAACTTACCCCAGCCACCTACACCCCTCAAAGGAGAAACGGATGAGCTTCTTCGTGCATACGTAACTACTTTCGAATTAAATTAGGTTTCGAGCTAATAAAGTTTAAATTTGAATTAATCGTGCAATGAAGAGTGTTAATTAAACTTCCCCGGGAAGAAGCTGGGCCCCGAGCTGCACGAAGATGTGATTAATTTAAGCTCCTTGTTTACTCTTTATTGCGTGTTTGTATTTTTGAGCTGATTTTCCATCATCCATATCGCCATCGCTCAGGTAAAACTAACTGCATTTTTAATTACACCCCTTGGCATTTCTGTATCTGGACCAGGAACAATGTATTTTATAGGGATCCCGCGTTAAGAATCTAAGCAATTTAATTGAGTCAGGGAAAAATAACTTCGGGGGTCATCGCTTTTTTACATCTATAGTGATAGATGAGCGAATTGTTGAGCAAAAAGTTAGATAGAATTTGCCTAAAGATGACTGATGAATGTCAGGATAAACTTGTTTGCAAATTACGTTATTGGATTATGTTAAACCAATTGCTCAACTCTCTGATCATCAGCGGGCTGATCGTTGAAATAGATAGACAAAGCGATAGAGAAGGAAGACAAGAAGGATATGGAGCGACCCTATTGGTGGAAGCGGGTGGTTGCAATGGACAAAGAAGGTAAGTAATAGACTAACCAACGGCAACCCACGAGAGACCCGATAATTAGTGTATCATCTATCCCATAGTCTTTAAGAGCCACCAATTTTAACCAATAGGATCGCTACATATTCCCTATGTCTTCTTTGTCTAACGCTTTGTCTATCAATTTCAACAATCAGCCCGATGTGTCAGTACTAGGAAAGTTTGCGCATTGACTTCCGAAAAGACCATACGTCAACACCTCAGGGAAAGGAGTCCTGCGGGGTTTAGGTATAACAATAAAATATTTCAGGGGCCAAACACGGCCCTTTTGTCGACTTTTTACACGGAGATGCAACGTCTTCGATGAGTCCAAACCGGCCAATCATAGGCGCTAAGACCTACTTAGGTGCAGTCAAGACTCGTCCTAAGCATATCGACGGTGAAACTACCAAACCACGTATCTCGTTTGCGGTGTTTAAAAATCTACGCTCACATTTTATTTTTTTGAAGTAGACCAAATCAATATCATTCCTTGAAATTTTCACGGAATTTTCTCCGCACAAAGAGGAAAAATCACAGAAATTTTCAAGACTGGATGTTAAGTAGTTTTTCATTTAAAAAATAAAGTATGACAGGAAGTCTGCGACGTCGCAAACCGCGATACGTGGTTTGGTAGTTTCACCGTCGATATGTAAGTGGAAGGAATGACAAAATTCAGCCCCTGGTCTGAACCAACGCTTTGTTTCTGATTCCACCTTTGCTTTTTATCTAAGTTGCTGTTTTTGAATATTGATTTCTCCCTTTCAGGAATAGACATTAAAACTTGGGAAATAAAGTATTTTTAATCAGGCTCGGAATGGCCTGCAACTGAATCTGCCATTGGCAGATACGCCCCCAGGTGCGCCAAAGACACGCCCCTCTGACGGATAGCAAATTAAGAATTGAAAAAAAAAAATAATGGCCGAGAAAATATGCAAAATATTTATAAATGAACGGGATAAGAGAAAGTTCAGGGTAGGGAAGGTGCTCGCGTGCATGATACACTGGGAAAAAAAAAAAAAAAAAAAAAAAAAAAAAAAAAAAAGTCCAGACTCTTGAAAACATTGACAAGAAAAAATACTCTTGATTCAATCGGATTTTTGCTTAAATCCAAAGGAAATCCGCTCAAGTTAAGAGGCTTGGATCTTGATTCAAGCAAAAATCCGATTGAATCAAGCGTATTTTTTCTTGTCAATGTTTTCAAGAGTCTGGACTCTAGATCCAATGTGTTTTTTTCCAGTGTAATGGTGAACGGAAGTCCAGGAGCTATAAACCAGAAGGAAGTCCCGAAAGTCTACTACGATGCTAGGAAATTTAAGTTTTAGGGTTTTTTGGGGGTAGAAATTTTCCTTAACAACTATTGATTTGGACACACCGCACTGGAAGAAAAAGACATTGGATCTAGAGTCCAGGCTCTTAAAAACATCGACAAGAAATTTTTTTTTTTTTTTTTTTTTTTTTTTTTTCCAGTGCGTAGCATATTTTGAACAAACTTAACCTAACTTATTTCGAATTTCAAAAATAAGATGCATCTGAACGTGATGCAACTATTCGTGCTAGATGGATGTTCATATTGCAAGAGAAACATTTCAGGCGCGATGGCGTGAGTCGTAAGGCATGAACTCGCAACGCTCTGCTCTATGCTGCTAGTATGAGTCGGGAGAAAAGTTAAGAAACGAAGCCAGATTACTTCTTTCCTATCTTCGGCTGTGCTGCTCACGTTGCACTTGAAGCAGCAGGACAAATGAGACAAACGAAATCAACACAATGTGGAAACAGAACAAGGGAAAGGATGCGTGTTGACGACGCACGGCGCAGAGATACGACTATTCATGCTTGATGGATGTCCGTGTTGCATCTGCAAAATTGAAGGCGCGAAGCCTAAACTCGGGACGCTCCGCTCTATGCTGCGAATGAGGTGTCACTCAGATTCGGGAGAAAATTTACAAAACGAGGCCGGATTAAGTCTCTCCTATTCTCGGATGTGTTACACACATAGCCCTTGAAGCAGCACTACAAATGGAACGAACGGAGCCAACACAATGTAGAAATAGAGCAAGGGAAAAGATGCGCGTTGACGACGGCGCAGAGATACAACTATTCGTGCTTGATGGATGTCCGTGCTGCATCTGCAAAATTGAAGACGGGATGGCGCGATGCGTGAACTCGCAATGCTCCACCATCTAAGCTACAAATAAAATGTCGCTCAGATTCGGGAGAAACATTTTAAAAAAACGAGAGAAAGGTTAAAATAGAGGCCCGCGTATATCTCTCCTGTCTTTGGCTGTGATGGTACTCTATTCTCTCTTTTTTTCAGTCATTCTACTCTTTTTACTAGCATTAAAGCTAATGGTAAGATAAAGAAGAGTCCCTGCCGAGCCCAACTGCATTGAACCCCTAATAGACGACTTTCTTTCTTGGCTCATCCTTAGTGAGAACCTTTACTGGGGAGATCTAAAAGGGACCAAGATCCGCCGGCCCTCTCGAAAGCTCGTATGAAAATATTTGAAGTTCAACAATCAACGTTGAACGCTGAATCAGCGCTAATTGATCAAGAGGCGGGAAGCGGCCGTCATTCGCAGGGATGCCAGACTGTACCGAAAATTGAACATTTCTCAGTCCCGAGATCCCTCCTCAGTTCCTCATTGCTTCGAATAGACAGCTCAGAGGAGGCTATCAATTACCAGCAAGTCGTGGCTGCCTTAAATTTGTCCCTTGTAAACATGTGGGCACGACAGGGACAGGTCCAGGGAATCTGATGGGCTTGGGTAGTTTAGTTTAATCGCGTGATGATGATCAATAATGACTGTTCTCTCTGGAAAATGTTTAACTCCCCTTGTTGACTTTTTCTCGTCCGTGTTCTGAAGAAAAAAAATGGCTGATTTTTTGCCAGCTTAGCCAGTTGGAGCAGTGCACCGTTCAAAGCTGGTATTTTATAGCAACTAATTCGCTCTGCACCCCACCCTACGCGTGTGCATTCGTGTTGTACGGAAAACTCGCAAAGGCCCCTTCAGACAATATTTGGGGATCCCCCTTGGCAATTTTCAAGGAATCTTGCAGAGTTTTTCCGGATCTTATCTGCTGAAGCTCCTCCCCCTCTTAATCAGGGGAAGCTCCCAATTCTCCGTTTAGTGGGAGCCACCCCGTGGAAAATTTTGAGTCAGTCCACCCATGGTGATGGTCCCAAATAACTGTAAGCTGAATTTTGAGTAAAAACTGGAGGGAAGAGGCTATACGCAGGATTAGTTCCTAAGGGAGAGGAATTAAAAAAAAAATGAATAACATGGAAAAAATGATGTTGCTGATTTAACAATTTTGCAGTTAAAAAAAGTGTCCGACATGTTTTAGTGCAGATTTTACGATAAAAACATGCTAATTTAACCACCCTTGTGGTCATATTACCTTTCCACTATTGTAAAATGTACATTTGAAACATATCGGACATAAATTTTAACTGTTAAATCAGCAATCCATTTTTTCCGTGAACTCAAAGATGAGAACTTAAAAACCAAAGACGATAGAGCCTAAAGAATTCGTGGCCTTTCCGCGGCAAGCCGGCTGCACCGATCACTCATGAGCGAGCGAAGACTGGGTTATAATTATAAGTTTTCGTGGGGATTTAAACGATCCACACCACGNGGGGGGGGGGGGGGGGGTGTGCCTTGATGCGCCGTCGGGAACCCGATGCAAACGGTGCCAAGGTCATAATGCACAGATTTCGCTCGAAAGTGTGCTCGAGCCGGTGCGGTGCCACGCCATGCCGGTGTCGCCAGTTAACGTAAAGCGTTATGTTAACGCGGGACAGCCGCGGACACGCCGACGCCGACCGCGAGGTGGATGACAGACGCGGTCGGCGTCGCGACGCTCGCAACGTTCGCCAGACGCCACGCGACGATATCGCCGCGTGTTATGGCTTGGTCCCTCGCACAGGTGGCACTAGACTGTGGCACACTTTAATAAATTAAATTAACTTCAAAACAAAAACAATAAGGCACTGCGCCAAAACGTCTCGATCGAAGTAGAGACAAATGGTATGGGAGCGTTTTTTTATTACATCAATATTAGAGGTTCCGATGGGTTTTTAAACTCTTATGGGGTTTTATCGAAATGACAATGCTTTCTCTACCCGCGAGGAAGTAAAAACAAGCAGGAAGCTCCAACGCATTGGCGTCGGAGAGCGGCTCTGCAGGGGGCAGTAGTTGTAGTCAAGAATGAGGGCCTAGACACATTTTGTCATTGATGTACAATCCGACAACTGTCGATTCATGTTTTGTAACTTAGCAGATTTACGTAGCCGGTGTATAAATGTGTATTGGGCTTTGATATGGCGAATACATGGCATTATCACTTGTTGTATACTTTTAATTTTGAAAGCTCTTTGGAGGTCCGCTTCCTAAAAAATCTCTGGTTGATAAGTCGTTTAGCGAGGCTGCAAAAAATTTGCATTTTTATATCTGAAAGTGTAGGTATTGGTTTTTTGTATAATTGTTTTTTTGGATTGCTGGAAAAGTAACGCATACTTCTATAATTTAGGACTGAGTCAGGGAAATATAAGGTTCGTTAAATAGTAAATATTCCTAGTACCGTGTGACACTATTGTTAACGAAAAGTTTTTGCAACTTGTCAAAGAGGTTGTTGAATGATCTTCGAATAACTTTTGATGAGCTAGAGGTAATGGTTCTATCTGCAGCTCGTGGACTTCTGTACGATATTGTCCAGAATCATCTGAATTTTCAAAAAGTGTCCGCTTGTTCGATACCCAATTTGCTCATTCATGCATACAAGGAGAAGCGCATGAAAGCTTTAGCAGACATTTTGGAGATGAATCAAGAATTAGATGAAGAATTTATGACTTAAATCACGGCACCTTAATCACGGGATGACCTTAATTACGGCAACTATTTATTGTCCATGAGATGCAGATGGTTCCATTTCCCTAGCTCATCAAAAGGTATTCGAAGATCAATTTCATCAGCCACCCGTACGAACCACGTTTCTAGTGACCCGTACTTGCTTCGCACGTATGAAACATACAATCAGAGAAAACAGAATTCATCTTACAATTATCAATAATCAGTAGGACATGAATCGTTGCGATGTATAATACGACATTATAATGCGGCATTACTATTGTAATTCATTTTAATGGATTAGGGGCATTATAAATCATTATTGCCACGTCGGAATGAAATGTTGTAGACTGAATTGAAAAGCATGTTGGCAAAATTTATTATAAAAATAGTATAACATGTAGGTACATAACATAAAGGTAATACAAATTAAATGATTAGAGCGTGTATATTTCATTACATTATAGGTATATTACAATCATTTTTGTCATTGTTGGAAATTTTGATAGTTTGAAATTTGATAGTTGATAGTTGATAGTTTGAGAGTTGAAAAGGTTATTTTATTTAGTTAAGGTGATTCGATAGACGCCATATTTTGTGTCAGAATGGCATGCGACATATCCCATCAATTGGTTCCATTTTTTCATTTACTCATCATTTCTCTCCAATTTTAAGTTTCGCAATTCTGTTTTCAGGAGACTAAAGCACTCACTTATCAATTTGTATATTTATATTGAGTCAAGGGTAGAGACGTATTCCTCACCGGAATTGAGAAATGGAGGTGTTACAGTAAGTCCGGCATTAGGTTCCATTTCGACATCAGCGACGATCAACGCTACGATACTGGAAGCCAGTCTTCCGATATTAAATCCCTAGCGGGGAAGAAAAAAAATGCCTAGATTTCGCTAAAAATCCCTAAATCCCCAGATTTGCTCAAATATACTTAAAAAATCCCTAGATTTTGCAAAAAGCGCCATTTTTAACGAAGAATCATGATGTCATTCGATGTAGCGATTTGCAATATTTAAATCTGATTGGCTCGTTTGAATTTTGGCGCTCTCTGAAAGCAGTGCTAATCCAGACCAATAAAATGAAAGAATATTAGTTGATTTCTTATTATTAACAGGTTGAATGCAGTTGAATGTCAAGTACATCGAAGGACGCAATCGTTTTAATTTCCGGCTTATTTGCGGGGAAAATAGTGTTGCCAAAAAGGCCTACAAAATATAGATGAAAAAATGTTTTCGATTGTCGAAGCTAGAATTGAGGTTAAAAAGTTGATTTTTGGTAACTTTACCTCATCAAAAAAAAATCCCTAGATTTCCTGAAAAATCCCTAAATCCCTGGAAATTCCGGAAAATCCCTAAATCTAGGGATAAACCCTTAGACATCGGATGGCTGTTGGAAGCATTAGAGTCAACATTTGAAACGCTGCTGCAGAATTTGCCGGGAGTATAATCGAGTGTTGAAAGTCAGTAGAATTGAACAATGTAATAATTGCTTTCCGAAATAAGCGTTATAATAAAAAAACCACGAATCTGAACTGTTAATACTGGAACACACCTTCTGTAAATGTACCTTGCGAGAGATAAGTAAAAAAATAGATGTACTGGAGGAGAAGTGCTTCTCCACAGAGTTTGAAGAAGGAAAAAAAATGCCCAAATTTACTTACTTCAGCATTTTCGGCAAAATCACTGCAATTTCCGAACCTTTTTCTGGCCAGGGGCCAAAATTAAATGATTATGAAGGGCCACTTAGATGTTGTAGATAAAAATAGGACTGTTGAAAAAGTCGCCGTTTTCAATAAATATGTTCCCGGAATGGAAAAAACAGCTCACAAATAAAAGCAAATTGCCATAGAAACTTCTTCACGAAATCACACACACAACGAAGAACGAGGCGCTACAGACGAGTCCGTCCAGGACAAGTTAAAAAATTCCCATGAGCCGAGTGCCGTAGGTTAAGGGCCCGTTCGCCAAAACTAATCGGAACTGTATGAATGAATTGCTCCTTTTAAAAATCAAAACAATATCGAATTGCGATATATTACACAGTTAAGATAGGGCTATGTCCTGTCGTAAGCGGCGACATACAGTCGATATCATTTCAATATTCGCCCCAATGGCCACGATAGTTGTTAGACGTTTACGGTTTCCCTGGTAACCTTTGTTTGCTATCAGCTGATATCGAGTAATTAACTAGGAAGCTCCAACCCAGTGGTTAAAGCTTCCTTAACCGCGAAAACTTTAAAATTCAAATTTTCAAATTTTGAACGTAAAGTACATTTTTTCCATCACGAGATAAAAGCACAAACAAGTTTTGAATTATTGACTGTATCACCATGATTCCAAAAATACAATACACAACATAGCATTGACTAACAATAAAACAGTATGCAATAAAATAAAGTCATGACAAGGAACATAGCCGAAAATGGCGCCGATTCCCATCAACCAACGCGCGGTCTCTACAATGTAACATGCTGCATTGATACTCCCCAGCTGGGACCGTCCGGAATAGCAGCTCTAGTGCAAGCACCAGAGCCGCTAATAGCCTTTTTGGACAGTCGGTAGATGACTGCCTTAAATTATGTAAGACAATGATGAAGTTTTTTAGCCATCGCGCGTAAAAAGTTCAGCCTAAAGCTGATATCTCATTACAGAGGGAAAAAGCTCATACACAAGCACAATTTTCCCTCAAAGAGGTAAGCTAAAAAAGATGGCTTAAAAACTCCATCATTGTCTTTCAACCCGTGCGTCCACGGCAATCAGTTTGGGTTAAGTGACAGCGCTAAGTTTGGAAATGACCATTTCTTATGAAATTGGGATTTTTTGCTAATATTTTTCCCTCGCGAAAATTGAATTTTTCTGGGATAAAATCCATTCTCCAGGAAACCGGTGATCAAATGGAGGATTAAAAAAAGGTCTTTTTTTTATTCAACCGCGAAAGTACAAAAGAACACACACTTATACTATGTCTGATAATTTCTTTCACTCCTCCTTTGATCAAACAAGCATAGTTTTTTGTAACAAGAGAGTGTTATTTTTACTCGAAGAATCGAATCATAGAGAATTGAGTCGAACCCGTTAACCCTAGGACACCCCGTGTATCAACATCCCAAAGCATTCTTCAAGGGTGCAAATAATGTTACATGTCGCGTTATGAAGCTTTCGGAAAATATCGGGTCGTGAGGAAATTTTTTAAGTGGTTTTTTTTGTAGCTAAAAATGTTTAAAAAATAAAGTGAGGCAAATTTCTCAGTTTGCCGTGAAATTGGGCAATTTACTCCGCGATTGGACGTTCCGTGACGTGAATGAGCGTTTTGACACCGAGGCAAAGACGAGGGATCACGGCAAACGGTTAAAACTTTGATTCACATCCCTGCTCAGAATAACTTCAGAGTGCGGAGGGAGAGTGAGGGAGGGGGGAGGGGGTGTAAGGGAGAAGGGAGGGGGAAGGGGGTTACAAAGACTTAGTGAAAGACTCAATGACGTCAAAAATGCATGAAATCGTGTATTGGAACGATACGTTCTTTCAAATTGGCGTGTTCTCCTGGCTGTCGTTGGACTTTGGCTCGCTTGCGGTCGGCGCCCTGCCTGCCAGGATCAAGTCCGACCTCGGGCAGTTTCAAAACAGATCAAACTTCGCGACCTCTTGCGGCGTATAAGGACTCAAATCCACTCAGGTCGATCAACAACCAACTGTTCATGGCCACCATATGTATATATTACCCGTCACCCTCTCACTTATTATAAATCCTAAGACGCTGAGCGTGACGTTCTTAAGGATTCATTTCATAACGACCAGCAGTTCGTTTTAAAATTTAAAAGTTATAAAAAAAAATGGGAAATGGGCTATCAAATAACCCTCTTTTTGGGCAGAGCCAGTTTAATTTTAGAGAAATTTGGCCCCAAGGTATTTTTATGAAGGCTAAGTTTAGGGTAGGTAATTCTTTAATGAAGACGTTTCAAAAACTTAAGAACTCGGCAAAGATTAGCCGAGACGGTAACCCTCGCTACAAAACTTTTTGAATGTTTGTAGATGTTTATCTGGCTGCATTACGTACAAGCGGAAATTACATTTAGCAAAACAGACTTATCTGCAGAGGGCTCAAAAACATCAGCATTACAGATGTAATACAGATTTACAGATGTTTTGCGCCCATTGTATTAATCCTGTAGATAGAATCTTTGGAATTTTAAAGAACCTCGAGTAGTTTTTGAAATGGCTAGTTGTTTTCGACTTTCTGTTATGCGTCCCTGTCTTACCGTGGTTCGGATATGAAAATTTGAATTTTTCGTCGTACCGTGTACACCCGTGGTTGAATAGTTATCTCGTTAAGTTATGCCGTGAATGAAATCAAATATCGATGTCTGCACGCAAAAAAAGTGTTCTCATCCCCGATTGCAACGTTTTACACCTGTACTCACGTTTTATTTTTAATCAATTTTTTTAAAAAGAAAAAAAAGCTACACAGTTTTTTTGAAAGTTCTGAGGATTGATGATTTAAAATAGAATCACAAAAAATTTCCACGCGATGTTTTCGTTCGTTTTGTTTCCTTTTTGTTAAACCAAAATTAATTTTACGCGAATCAAGCCCCAGTGTCGCTGCATCCTGCATCGTTGCAATTAAAATACACATTTACCCATTAATTGTGATAAAAACCAAGCAGAGACCGTCAAAAGAAATTACGCGTGGTCCTAGTTTTGCGGCAATGTAAGCGTCGCGCAAGCCAGGAAAGGGAGCGCGGTCGAGTCTCGAGTCATCTGCACAGTGGCGCAATGCGAGAAGTATTTATGCAGCCTTGCAGGCGCTGATATGAGTTTGACGCTGGTCGCGCTGTGTTTGACGCGATTATTTGAACTGGGATAATCGCGGCATCGAACACTGGGGCTTTGAAAGCCCATGTAGTGTTTCGTCGCCGTATGAACATTCCAACGTTGCCTCATTTCTCCCGATTAAATAATTTTTCCGATAAAAGTTAGGAGAGTTCTCAATGTTCGCTTTTCTAAATTGAATGGACCACTAAACAAGGTTCGAATTTAAGTACTCATATGATATATGGAGAAGAATGGTTGGTTTCATACGATTTACATTGCGTATGGGAGTTTGCCTCTGCAACTTCGCAAAAGGAGATCCGTGGCTTTGCATTTTGGTCATCGATTTGTTAATCTCTCGTTCAAAATTTGATTTCCCGATTCCCGAACTTCCCATCGTGTCAATATTATTTATTTACGTAAACTTTTGAAGTACGCTTCCGCCGTAAATCTATCACCTACGGCGATTTTTATGACGACAAACGCCTCGGGCAGCCGAATTATCCGCTGACCGAAAAAAAAGCAACCGTTTTTGTCAGTTCGCCCCATGGGAGTAAGTAGGTAAAACACTACTCTACGGCGAAATGAAGTTGTCTCGGTAAAAATAGATTATCTCGCAAACCAGTGGTCCAAAAATAAAAATCCATAGCTCGTTAGAAAGCTGAAATCTTGTAGAACAATATCATGCTGTAGTTTTAACTTTTTTGTTGCTACTATCCTCCCCGAAAATTAGGGAAACTTAATTTTTTGAAAAAACCACGCATGTCAACATAAAAATAGCTTTTATTTTCGAAGAGACCGCGGCCGATGGATTTTTTTCATTTTTTGCTTAAATGACAGTACTTTCATCCCACTTCAAGCTCCCGAAAAGACTTTCTGGTGTCATCGACTTTTCATTTGAAGTTGGTTCAGACGAGCCGTGCCCATCTCCGCATGCAACCGTTTTTGTCAGTTTTCCTCTGTCTCCGTATGCAACCGTTTTAGTCAGTTTGCCCCTACCTTCGTATTTAACAGGTAATGGAGATGTTGCATGTGTGAGGGATTTGCGATTTGACTGCTGTCTCTTATGTAAGAGTTCGCGAGAAACACGATGGTCCCACTAGTTTTCTCTGAAATCAACTCCCAAGCTCAAAAAAAGCTCTCAAAGTGAGGCCAAAATGGAGGGGATATCCCACGCTATCCTGAGAGTCCACCTCTACATCAAGACAAACTCTCCATGCAAAGATAGGAAGCAAATACATTAGCAGTGATGCCGTGTTTTCAGTTTTAGAGTCCCCAAATAAAGTGGCAGCCCTGTCAATGTATTTGCTCCCTATCTTTGCATGGAGAGTTTGTTTTAATGTAGAGGTGGACTCTAAGGGTAGGGCGGGATATCCCCTCCATTTTGGCCTCACTTTGAGAGCTTTTTTTTGAGCTTGGGAGATGATTTCAGAGAAAACCAGTGGCACCATCGTGTTTCTCGCGAACTTTTACATGAGAAACAACAGTCAAATCGCAAATCCTTCACACATGCAACATATCCATTAGCCAGCGCGCAGAGATGCACCTCCAGAGGCGGATGATGCACGTCCACGAGCGAGGCGCGCACAGCATCCCGCGCGCGACGCCGATGGTGCCGCGCGCGAGGATGAAAGTAAAAGCGTCGCGACGCCCGCAACGACCTTGACATTTCTCCCGGCCGGGTCCGGGTGTCGGATGGGAGCCGGGAGCCAATATTTTTCACCGACCCTCACCTCGCCCCCCGACACGACGGGACGGGTCGGGCGTTTTACATAATAGTGCCAAATTTCGTAGCGAGCATTCGTATTCTCGTCGGATGCGCGCCTATTTTTGTTTTGTCCGGATTGCTGGGATTATGACGGGCCTCGCTTGCCAAACTGAGGTAGAATTTTCGATTTGCTTTTGAAACCAACAATCCAGTGAGGAGACTACTACTTGATGACTGTTGAATGGCAAAATGAGTGCGTTGTTAAACTTCAACGAAATGGACCACTGGACAACGTACGAATCTAAGTAATCTGGTACATGTGTCTTAACCAGAATTTCACGTGGAACACGATACACACAACAAAAATTACTGAAACCAACTCATAACGAAGATATGAACGTTTTTATTTCACATTGGTTACGAGGAATTTGAACTGCCCGCTCACAAGAAACTCGAAGCTCTACATGAGTCAAATCGCGCACTACAACGGTTTCAGCAAGCTTCTCAATCGAGCAATGTCCATTTCCCCCATGTGTTTTTCAAACTATTAGCAATTTTCTATAGCTGAGCCAAAGCGTCAAGATTGAGGTTGCCAGATTTTTCTATCGCAGAGACTGTCATGATAACGTTTAGCGCGCGATGTGCATCACGTAGAGCATTGAGTTTTCATGAGCGGGTGGTTTGAATTCACGCATCAAGAATCATTAATTATCTTCGTAAGGAGTTGATTTCGGTTATTTTCGTTGTGCGCATTGTGTTTTACGTGAAATTTTGGTCGAGAAACATGTATCAGATTGCTGAAATTCGTACTTTGTCTAATGGTCCATTGCCCAGTTTTCAGGATGACCGCCCACCGAACTGCCCATTGGAGTTTGAGAATGTTTGCCGGGCGCTAGGCTTTTAATCTGTTATTATTTACATCAGCCGCGGACGTCATGATGACGTATTGGTCGGCAATATTGAGATGACGTCAATCGTTGCCATAACGGATCTTTGACGTGTGGAAGTCGATGAAGATTCGGTCAAGTGGGACACTAGGTGACATTTTTGACTAGGGTGAATATCCAATGTCTTCAGTGGCGCAATCTGCATGCTCTGCGGAAACACTCTTACCCCAAAGAATGTGAAGAGAAATTTGCTCTCACGGAGCGAATTTCACTCCACGTGCATATCACTCGAGTTTTTTTGCAGCTGTGTAGAAACGCTACGGAGTGAAATTTACTCCGGATTTCATCCTTAAGTGTGCAGCCGAATGATGCAGCCGCATGTAGTGCTTTCTTTTGGAAATGTCTACCGTGTTTTGCTTGTAATTTTTATGAGGAAAACGTGTTCTGATGCTAGGTTTTTGAGCCTGTCCAGTGGTCCATTAACCCCGAGGTTCAAAACGATGAATAATCTGAATAATTCAGCGGTCGACCACTAACCCATTCACTTTCATCCCGTAGCGTAGAGTCCTAAATATACTGTAATACTACCGTGCTATGGAAGAACGCCGTATAAATCTTCAGACGTTGCCAAATTCCTTTTGACAAATCACGATTTTTTGGGCATATTTGCAGGTACTTTCCTTTCAATTTTTCGGAGAATTCCGTTAATTTGATCTGAAGTGTCTAAAAATTTCAAGGAAAAACATTCATAACTGTCCTGAAAAATGGACATTTTCTAAGAGGAAATTTTGCAACATTTGAGTGCTCATACGGCGTTCTTCCTTGGCACGGCAGAATACTGCCGTGCGACGAAAAAACGCCGTATGAACATCCGAGAGTTGCCAAATTTCCTTCGATAAAAGGTTTATTTTTGAGGAAAGCTATGAATATTTTTCCTTGAAATTTTCAGAAACATTAGGTGAAATCGCGAACAAAATTTTATGAAAAATTGGACGGAAAAGTTGGCAAATTTTGCCAAGAATTTGTAATTTATCAAAGTAAAGTTGGCAACGCCTGAAGGTTCATACGGCGTTTTTCCTTAGCATGGGCGAATATGAGTCAAGCGATACGAGGGGTAATGACGCATGCATTTTTGGGTGTCGAAAGCCGAGAGGGAAGTGAACTAAAGAGAATAAAATCGGAAAGGCCGGAGAGCATTATTAGCGCAGCGCGTGTCATTATTCTCTTTTCGAACTCGGCGCGCCCCCCCACCCCCGCCCCCGCCCCCGACAATGCGCGGGGCTTAATTTCTCCCCGCGGTTGACTTTGGAAACCCCGCGTTTCGCCGGAATCAATTATTCACCGGCCTGTGAATAATAAATTGATTTCGATGAAAAATAAATACTGCGAAATTAGGTCAGCACATTTTCTCGGGGTGCGAGAGTCGGGGAGACGAGGGTTCCGACTCGTGCTCTAAGATGTTGTGCATCCCGATGACGGGCGACTTGCGGCGTGCGCCCCTCCGCTCCCATGAATTATTCATTAAAATGTGCGCGAAAAGCCCCAATTTTTCCGCCCATGTTCCCATTGTTATTTAAATTTCAAAGGAATTCCGGACAGGGCGCTGAGCGATGGGTGCAGTTTCCGTGTGCTATTCGATGTACCCCTTTTTGACTGATATACCGCCTCAAATTCGTTCTTCTTCTTATTTTTTCCATAAATTTTTTATTTGGCTTTTACTCTCACCGTATGATTTGTATTTCATTCCCTACACTAATCGAAAGGAACACTAGGTTAGAATAATTTCCTTAGTGAAGTTGAAACGTGTTTTTGGGTGAAATGGAAAATTTGCAGATGTCTGAAATTTGATTAATTTCGTGATTAAGTGGAAAATACTCAGTGAACTGAACACGAGGACACCTTTTCATAAATTTAACCAGGGTACAAAATGGTCCAATGTGACAAAATGATCTAATCTGCTAAATTACTCGTGTTTAAATGGGAAATGCCGCCAAATGACGTCACTGGGCCGTGTATTTTCTCACTTTTGAATATATCTCTGTACTATTTCCCTTATTAGAAAAAAATTATAAAAAAACTGCGTTGTCAGCTTGCTAAGCACTCTCAGCTGAAGCAATAATTAATTTGCGTGAACATTTTTCATTGATCAATCCCCAGCCTAAAATCATGCCAGAAACCAGTATTTTAGCAAAATCTGTTTGCTGACTCCCGCCATCGTCTCTCCGTAAAAGACTCAATTGCCTGATTTCATCACGCGTATCACGAATTCAACATTTCGATCGAGTTTATCAGAGAGGAACCAACCCGTATCAAGTTTAAAGTTGCTTTTCTCTATAAGACTCAATGCTAAAAATTAATTTCATCCCCCTTTTTCCACAAACTAAATATTTGTTTCGGACCAAGAATTTTTTGTAGAAAAAAATATACAACTAGTTGAGCTCAAAAACCTCACACAAAATCAATTTTTCTCAAAATGTGGGTTGGTTCCTCTCTGATAAACTCGGTCCATTTTCACTGAAAAAAAATCTCGGTGTATTTACTAAGAAAAGGGTAAAATTACCAAGAATTCAGGGTTCTATTTGATCCCAGTTTTTTCTTGGTAAAATAATCATTTATGGAATTGGTAATTTTACCGAGTTATCTCGGTAAAATTATTGAACTTTCTCGGTAATTTTACTGGACCTTGGTAAAAACGCCAATATTTTTTATCGACTGTGGTAGAATTACCGAGATAAAATGGCAAAGTTACCGGGAATCGATTACCGATAAAAGTGGTATTCTTACCTGAAAAAAAAAACAGTAAAAATACCGATTTTTAGGTAACCTTACCAGTCTGTCTTGGTAAAAAAAAGTGAGATGGTAAAGGTACCAACGGACCTTGGTAAAAACGCCGAGAATTTCTTTTCAGTGTTCCTTTGAAAAGTCCCTCCGAAGGAGCATAGAACCGCCTTAAACGGCTCCGCAATCATCAGCGTTGCACCGCAAATCGGAGTCTGAAAGTACTTGAGCCTCGGCGAAACTTTTGCATGGCAAAATTAAGTCCTTTCGCCACGGGCGAGCCGAGTTTCGGGNGGGGGGGGGGGGGGGGGGGGCGCCGGAAATTAAAAGCCGGCGTGCACTATATGCCCCCGGAAGCGACGCGATGCATCTTCCGGCCCCGCGCCTCCCCGAGCAACTTTCCACGCCCCACAGTGGATCGAGTCAGCGGGGGAGGTCGGACGAAATTTGAAAACTTTAAACGCCTATAACTCCGTTCATACGAAACTTTGTGGTTATAAAAGTGACTCCACTGGTTTCCCCGTAAAATTTTCTTCTCGGAGCACCCCTTAAAATTTAAAATGTGACGATATAAACATCAAAATTTGCAGTTTTAGTCGAAAATTTCATGTCCGACCTCTCTAATTGACTCGATCCACTGTGCGCCCCGCCGAATTCATCCACCTTGACAAATATCAGGACTCAGGACCCGCTAATTTCCAAGCTCCGCTCGCTCGATTCCGTTTCCACGCGTGAACCCCGGCAAACGTGAAATTATACGTGCGGCAGGGCTCATCTTAAAATGCGCTTACGTCCTAACTGTCGGACGGATTTTCTCGGTAACTCCTATTGAGAACCATCCTAGCTCCGCTTTTATCCGTTAGTCCGTCGATCTGCCATCAAGTATTCATGTCAAAAGAAACTGTGGGAATACGAATTAAAATTAAAGCAATATATAAGCAGTAACCGGAGCAAATATGATGCACTTTGCTGTTTTTGGCGTAACTCATTTGCATAAAGTTTCTCTCAAGTAGATCAAAGCACGCCACGCCACTGGATGCAACTATTCGTGCTCCATGGATGTCCATATTGCATACTCGAAAATTGAAGGCGTTTTTAATTTTCTTGTCAACTGGCGCCGCACCGCGGTGTCATGTCCTTCCATAGTTTTATTGGACGCAAATTATTTCAATCTGGAGGTAGCGCTGCAATAAACTGGAGAAAGTTTTGAAGTCTTGTCCCTCGTCCTTTGATCCGAAGCTAGATGAACGCAACAAGCGTTTCACAGTTTTCCAAGAGAACATCATTTCCCTATATGTAACAAGTAGTGACAATTTGTATTCATCATAGCGTCTTTTTTTCAGAGATTATCCTTCAGACAAATTCAAGCCAATTCCATTACACTCTGGGGATATAGTACAGGGTGTTTCAGACCACCCGTACCAGGCCTTTTTCTCGGTTGTTTTAGGTCGTACGAAGTCGGAGACCGCGGGGTTGAATAGGGAATTGACCCCAAGGAATCCGAATTTCGTGGTCCCGAAACCCCCCCACCCCACCTTGGGGGATAAAGGGGGGGGGGTCACGGTGCTAAAAGTCACGGTTCCCGACCGAATTGCGGATTAATCGCATCAGAATTGAAAAGCACGGAAAATTTCACGTGAAATTGACCCCTAAAAATCCATAATCGGCCCATCCAAGGCCCAAAAATGACCCCCTAAAGAGGGGGACAGTACCCCCCTCCATAATTTCTCTTTGGTCTCAAAATTGACGTAGATTCTCCAGAAAAAGATGGATTCCCAGGTAATCGACCCCGAAAAATCCAAATTTCTTGGTCCGGAAGCTCCTCTAGCTCCCCTTGGGGGGTAAACGGGGGGCCCAATTTTAAAAATCGGGGCTTCTTTCCGAATCGCAAATTGATTGCATCCAAATTGAGGAGCAGAACACTTTTACATCTTAAGTGACCCCCAAGAGTTTTAATTGACCCGTCTGAACGGCAGAACGTAACCCATGAGGAGGGGGGCTCCGCTCCCGCCAAAAATTTCTCAAGATTCCTCTTTGGTCGCAGAATTGACGTCGATTCTCCAAAAAAAGGCGGTTTCTGCCCAAAAGGGCGGGTAGCGGAGCTTAGGGACCATGAAATTCAGAGTCCTCAAGGTCGATTACCTGGAAAATCTTCTTTTTCTGGAGAATCGACGTCAATTTTGCGACCAAAGAGGAATCTTGAGAAATTTTTGGCAGGGGCGGAGCCCCCCTCCTTATGAGTTACTTTCTGCCGTTCAGGGAGGTCAATTAAAACTCTTGGGGGTCACTTAAGATGTAAAAGTGTTCTGCTCCTCAATTTGAATGCAATCAATTTGCGATTCGGAAAGAAGCCCCGATTTTTAAAATTGGGCCCCCCGTTTACCCCCCAAGGGGGGCTAGAGGAGCTTCGGGACCGTAAAATTTGGATTTCTCGGAGTCGATTACGTGGGAAACCATCTTTTTCTGGAGAATCTACGTCAATTTTGAGACCAAAGAGAAATTATGGAGGGGGGTACTGTCCCCCTCTTTAGGGGGTCATTTTTGGGCCTTGGCTGGGCCGATTATGGATTTTTAGGGGTCAATTTCACGTGAAATTTTCCGTGCTTTTCAATTCTGATGCGATTAATCCGCAATTTGGTCGGGAACCGTGACTTTTAGCATCGTGACCCCCCCTTTACCCCCCAAGGGGAGGTAGGGGGGTTTCGGGACCACGAAATTCGGATTTCTCGGGGTCAATTCCCTATTCAACCCCGCGGTCCCCGACTTCGTGCGACCTAAAACAACCGAGAAAAAGGCCTTGTACGGGTGGTCTGAAACACCCTGTATAATTGAAATTTTCAAATAGAAGAACAATTAACTAGGATTTAGAAGTTTCATCCCCCTCTCTTTCTTATCCCCGGTTCTTATCCGTTTCCGTTTTTTCCTCCCTCCCCTTCTACTCTTTCTCCCTCTCTTACCGTTTTTTTACAAGTCAGGAGAATGCAGAAGCTGCTTCATAATTTTCAATAATGGTTGAGGAGTAGTGAGGATTTGTAGCTCTACGGGAGTATCTTCCGCAGGGACTTTCCTTCAAACCAATTTGATCCAATTTTATTAGACTCTAAGGATGACTGGGATTTGCGAATAGCTCGGATGCAATAAACCAGGGTTAGGAAGTCGTATCACCCTTCTTCGCCAGTTGGACCTCTAGAGAGCGGAGACAAACGATGCTTCATAATTTTCATTGAAAAAAATAATATGCTATTTTCGCACCTAGGATGCCAAAAATTTGTCTGGTGATCCCAAGATGCTGCCTTTACTGCCATGAGAGTTAGCTTTACATCCTTTGAATGCAAATTCAACTGAGTGGGCAATCAAGGTAGCATCTTCGGATTACTAGACATATTTTTGACATCCTAAATGCTGAAACAGCATACCATTTTTTTTAGTGTCGTTGAACGTATCTACCAGGGACTTTTATTCAAACCAATTTTATTACACTCTAGGGATAGAGCATAATTGAAATGTTCAAATAGCGGCACAATCAACCAGGATTTAGAAGTTTTACCCCCTTTCTTTCTTACCCCCGGTTCTCCTCCCTTTCCTTCCCTTTTTTCTCCTTCCTTTCCCCCTTTCTCACCTTTTTGTTACAGGTCAAGAGAGTGCAGAGGATGCTTCATAATCTTCCATAATATATAAGGAGTAGTGCCATCTCTTTGAACCCAAGTAGCAGAGGTTGCAACAACTTGCAACAAAATCGTTTGATTCTTGCAGCTAATAGATTGATGTGCAGATTGCCTATTCTCTCCCCAAGGAGCTACCATTGTTGGAACTAGTTGCAATTAAGTTGAAACATGTTTCAACTTCAAAGTATTGCTGGTTGCCAGTTGCCTATCTTTAGATTTTAAACAACTTCGGTTCAGCAATTTTGCAATCTCAGCAGGTTGCAACTTTGTCCTCCGATCAGATCGCCGAAAATCGGCACTTATCGACCAAAAGTTGACCGAAAGTTGAAACTTTGTTGCAACTAATACCAACATTGTTTCAACTTGTTGCAACTTTTACATTGAAAAATGCTACTTGGGAAAGTATCTTCTAGGGAATTTTCTCCAAACCAATTTGTTCCAAATTTATTAAACTCTAAGGGAGACTGGGATTTGCGAATATCTCGCTACGATAAACGAGGGTTAAGAAGTCTTATCCCCGCCCCCTTCTTCACCAGTCGGACGTCTGGAGAGCGGAGCCCGACGGCCTTTCACAATTTTCAAAGGGAGCATAATTTTTTGCGTGCCGACAATAGAGAGCCGGACCGGAGATCGCTAATTGTGCCCGACTCGGGGTCCGGGGGTGGAGCATTTGCATCGGCGGAGACGGAGGCTGGGGCCCGTGGAGGCGGAGAAAGAAAGACAAACGGAACGAAGTAACAATCAATGACGCTTTGGAGAGCGGAAAGCGCTCGTCTATACCGGGCTCTCAGCTCGGATGAACAGCTTTCGCAGTTGCCGGCTCGATGCCATGCCCGGCAAAGCTCTGGACAAGGTTCATGACAGCTTTTTTAAATCCAAATCGAGGAATTTCCGAGAAATTCTAATAATGAAATCAAGGAGTTTCCAAGATCCCTTAAACAATTGTTTTATCGTACGCTGAAAAAAAATCTCGGTGTATTTACTAAGAAAAGGGTAAAAATACCAAGAATTCAGGGTTCTATTTGATCCCAGTTTTTTCTTGGTAAAATTACCATTCATTGAATTGGTAATTTTGCCGAGAAATCTCGGTAAAATTATTGAACTTTCTCGGTAATTTTACTGGACCTTGGTAAAAACGCCAATATTTTTTATCGACTGTGGTAGAGTTAGCGAGATAAAATGGCAAAATTACCGGGAATTGATTACCAATAAAAGTGGTATTCTTACCTGAAAAAAAAACAGTAAAAATACCGGTTTTTAGGTAAGCTTACCAGTCTGTCTTGGTGAAATTACCAATAATTGGTAAAAAAAGTGAGATGGTAAAGGTACCAACGGACCTTGGTAAAAACGTCGAGAATTTTTTTTCAGTGGGTCGTGCCCGGCAAAGCTCTGGACAAGCTTCATGACAGCTTTTTTAAATCCAAATCGAGGAATTTCCGAAAAATTCTAATTAATGAAATCAAGGAGTTTACAAGATCCCTTAAACAATTGTTCTATCGTAAAGCACACAGAATTAATCGAATGATCGATTCAACTCGAGTTGACTTGAGTTTTTTGGTTGAATTGGTCAGTTGCGCTAGTCGCAGAATCGTGTTTTGACGCTTGATTCATGGAGATCGGCGAGAAATAATAAAGCTCGGTCCGAACTGCAACTTTCTACGTTGAATATTAATTGAGATATTGCGCTCTGAAAAATTCGGTTTATGACGTCATCCGCCGCGGGAGTGACACCCTTGGTTTCTTCCACCTTGCTTTCATCAGGCAGGGAGATAAAATTTTAACTGGTTAATCATCGTGAAACTAGGATGGAGGAAAGGTGGAAAAAACCAAGGGTGTCACATGATTTTTCAGGGGTCTTGAACTTAAGATTCCCTGCGTTGTTAATGCCTTTCCAATGTTCAAATATAAAAAAAAAAGCGAGAACTTGCATCGAAGTGCAGATGATGCCCCTGATGATGATTGTTTGATTCGGGATTTCTAGTCTTCGCCGACGAGGAGTGTATGAAAACGGTAAAAAAGTATACATTTTGTGGGCTACAGAAAAAGAATTTCATAGTTCTGCGACAACATTCTGTAACTTTTTCTGACTTTTCACGGATGTTCCAGAGCGACTCACTTCTCCGGGTCATTAATGACTGAACGAGAACTAGAACTTGTCACCCTATATTCTGAGTGACATTTTGAGAAACGGAAGTTTGTGCTTCGGTGCTTAATTCCTCGCCATATTTAGGAGTCCATGCACTGAAAAAAAAATCTCGGTGTATTTACTAAGAAAAGGGTAAAATTACCAAGAATTCAGGGTTCTATTTGATCCCAGTTTTTTCTTGGTAAAATTATTGAACTTTCTCGGTAATTTTACTGGACCTTGGTAAAAACGCCAATATTTTTTATCGACTGTGGTAGAATTTCCGAGATAAAATGGCAAAGTTACCGGGCATTGATTACCAACAAAAGTGGTATTCTTACCTGAAAAAACAGTAAAAATACCGGTTTTTAGGTAAGTTTACTAGTCTGTCTGGCTGAAATTACCAATAATTGGTAAAAAAAAGTGAGATGGTACCTGAAGGTACCAACGGACCGTGGTAAAAACGCCGAGAATTTTTTTTCAGTGTCCTTTAGTGAGGAAAATCGAGCCAGATCAATTGAAAACTTGACGAAGAACGTTCTAATGTGAAAGGGAATATCCGACAAAACTGACGACGTCTCGCATCCACTCTAATCCTCCAACGCACCGCAAAGAATCAGAGAAACAATACGCATTTCTAACTCATCATAAGACTCTTTGCAACGCTCCCTCTCCACACCCCATCCAGTGTCGAAAATCTTAGCACAAGCCTTTAAATTGTCCCATGAAAGTAGCCTTGATACCGCGATTTCTGGTACGAAACTCAGCAATGCCGGACGGTGCCGTCATGCCTTCAATGCACGAACACGTCATAATTCCGAAGGATAAAGTGTAAAACACTCATCGGCATCCGAGACCCTTCTTACAAGAACCTCTTACATAATGGAAAGAGCGTGCAAAAGAATAATTCCTTCGGTCCTTTGAGGCAAGTGCGTTTTTGCAAGAATAAATAACCGATCCTTTCATTTAACTGTGATTGGACTGAAGATAGAATCTCCCTTCCCTTCTCTATGCAAGAACTTCAGCGATCCGGCGGGAACTACACTTGACAGAAGAGGAGCTGCGCTCTCTGTCTGACGTGTAAATAAATAATCCGACGCTCGTTGCATTAATAGGCGGTCAAAGTGGGGTTCTCAAGTTGCTCTCCGGTGACGGGTAACTGGTGAGTTAATGAATCGACCAACTTAAAAATTCTACAGGCCGCAGAGCTTTGAAGGTAACCCTTAATAGTTGTTGAAAATAGGATTAGTGTCCTAAAGTAAAAATTATTAGACTGAAAAAAAACTCCGGCCGTGGAAACCGTACTTACAGGCTATTATACACATACCGTCTCCACTCCTAGCTCAGAGGCAGAAAGTTCCGGGCGTAGCACCTGGAACAATCGAAGCTACGGCTCCAGCATCCGGAACGTTTGGCTCTGAGCCCGGAACGATCGGTATGTCTATATAGCCCGTATCTTCTTTCATCAGTGCTTCGAATTAAAATGATTTTCTATGAGTTCTGCCGCACGCTTTTAATTGCGTGTTTTGGTTGTTCGAGTCAAAACATTTTCTCAGCGAGTACCTAGTGTAGAATGGTAATAGTTTTCGATTTAATCGGTCGATTATGAGTGGACTTCAACGGGAATCATGATGGACTCTGCGCTGCTTAAAAATGTACTTATTCGCTCATTAATGTTAATTTCGCCTTTTTTACTCGAACTTATTCGCACAAATTAGAACAAAAACGCTTTTTTCTCCCGTCGCGCTCGTATGCAGATAAATTATTTATTTCCATGAAACGCGTCAAAGCAATTAAGTTGTTCGATTCGTTTTCATTTTTATTTTATTTTATTCCAATTCGAGGAGCTTAAAAAGAAGTCTTCTGTTTTGTCGTTCGTCGCTCATAAAACATTTTACGGACGTGCAAATGAAGCTGCGAACAAGATCATTAAAGAGACAAGAAAGTAACTTCGATACCCGCGCTTGTTGGATTCTGATCCCTTATTGGGGGGGGAGGGAGGGGGGCACAATGGTGCTTGTAATCAGACGTACTCAGTGTAGTCAAGTAAATTGAGTTGTCTGTTTGCAGTCCTAATAAATCCTACAATAGAAAGTAGTATTTATGAGAGTAAAATATCGAATAATTATTCCAAAGCATTCTCAATCTCGATAAACATATGGATTTTAAAAGATCGTGTTAATTGGAAATCAATACCGAATATCCAAGAATCTTATACAAAATCAAGTTTTAAAAACCGGTTGCACATTTGGATGACATTTTGCAGTGATAAACCACTGCTTCTGGCTACCTAAAAGCACATATCTGCACAGGGAATGACATCTATGTTGTTTCTAAAATGAGCCAGAAATCGTGGTTCCTTATTGCAAAATGTAATTCATTTCTCAATGGCTCTTGACGTGAAGTTAAAAGAAAATTATCAGATAGGTAGGTAAAATACAATCGTTGTATGTATGTGAAGCCACTGATTAAACTTAGGCACCAAAAAATTACTTTATACCTCCAGTGCCTTGTTGAATTTGGTATTTTTTAGGCTTGAGTAAATTAACATGGCAACATTTCGTCGTCTCTCTGACGTACGAGCGTATCTCAATTTCCACGTGAGTCCTGTTTTACGCATAAACTTATGCTTTTTGGGGCTCATGCGGAAATCAAAATACGCCCTTACGTCAGAGGAACGACGATTTGACCCGTAGTCGTGAGTGCGAGCAGGCTAATAACTGCACTGAAAAAAAAATCTCGGTGTATTTACTAAGAAAAGGGTAAAAATACCAAGAATTCAGGGTTCTATTTGATCCCAGTTTTTTCTTGGTAAAATTACCATTTATTGAATTGGTAATTTTGCCAAGAAATCTCGGTAAAATTATTGAACTTTCTCGGTAATTTTACTGGACCTTGGTAAAAACGCCAATATTTTTTATCGTCTGTGGTAGAATTACCGAGATAAAATGGCAAGGATACCGGGAATCGATTACCAATAAAAGTGGTATTCTCACCTGAAAAAACAGTAAAAATACCGGTTTTCAGGTAAGCTTACCAGTCTGTCTTGGTAAAATTACCAATAATTGGTAAAAAAAGTGAGATGGTAAAGATACCAACGGACTTTGGTGAAAACGCCGAGAATTTTTTTCAGTGTAGAATTATGCTTTCTGGGGCTCATGCGGAAATCGAAACACGCCCTTACGTCAGAGGAACGACGATTTGACCCGTAGTCGTGAGTGCGAGCAGGCTAATGACTGAACTTTTTGAATATTGATACTCAGAGAGAAGTTTAGAATCACTGTCTGCCCCTACTGGCCCAGCATGCTAGCACCGAAAATTAACTGGCGTGGTCACACACCCATTTATAAAGACTTCCTCTCGAAATATGTTCTTCAGACTGACGAGTTGAAACGTCATTCAACTCATCATCACGGCGTAAGTTCAATAGACTACCGCTGCGGAAATGCAGAAGAGCGTCACAATGTTGCAAGATTTACTTGTCTAAATATGGCATGTTATTCGAGGGAGCTGTTGAGTCAATTCAAGATTCATGCGCGTAATATATGAAAAATCCACGCATTTTAATGTTTGCTCACTTTTTGTATCTTCATCAGAAGTTTCTATGACGTTAAATTTCTTGATTTCATTAGGCGACATGAAGCTGTCGCACACTAAACACTATATGCGCAGTGTCTTAAAGTGTCAAATTCTACACAGTCAAAATTATTCCAACCGTTTTTAAAAGTTGAATCAAACAAAAAAAGTCTTTCCCACTCAATTAAACCGATTCAAAGAAAATGTTACGGCAAAATTTTTGAATTTTTTTTACAATAATTAACCGATTTGAGCATAACATTAATATATAAACAAATAAATTTAAACGCGGGCTTTTCATTTTTATTGATGGATATTTTTGGAAAATTAAGAACAAAGAACACTTTCTCATCTTTAGAAAAGACCCGAAATAGTCTCCCCTCAAATTCCTCAATTTCTTGACAAACGAAGTGAGCATAGCATCAATAAAAAAACGAAGAAATTTGAATGCGGGCTCCAATTTTTTTTTTTTTTTTTTTCAACTGTCAGATTTTTTTGGAAAATTAAGATCACTTTTCCATTTATAGAAAAGACACGAATTAATTTCCCCTCAAATTCATCAATTTCTTGATTAACGTCTTCACCCAAGCCTAAGAACCATCCTGTTCTATTCTCGCTGTGTACAAGTGCATACAAATACATATGCGAGATACAAATGGACGTATTTCTATCAAACGGAACTATGTGCATTATGACGTGAGCCCTGTCATGCATATATTTTGATGGGTCTCAGGGCTCATGTCTTAATGCACATAGTTCCGTTTGATAGAAAAACGTCCAAATGCAAATACATATGGATTGTATTTTGACGTTGTAACCAGATAGAATTTTGCGAGAAACGGTCGAATGCTATCGGATCGACGATCAGGCGTCTCGCCCGATCTGCCGACGATGCAGTGCCTGTTCAGAAGTCGAGCTCGCTCTCATGGGCGCGACGCGACCGACGCGGTACGACGGTACGTTCCTTCAAAGGAACCACATGGATCGTCTTGGAAAGGAACGCCGAGTTGATACGCGATGCTAATAGCCTACCTGTGCTTTAGTATGGTCGTTTGTTTAAGCTCTACTGCTCGCAAGTTGGGACCAGAGGTCTGGTTTAAGATCGCGTCTGTCGATTCTGAATCGTCCGAAATGTTGCCGCGTGTCGTGTCGAATATACTTAAATTTTCGGAATATTTGGATATTTGGACTGCATTTTACTGGCTCATCTGTAAAAGCACTCAAGTGCATACACACACCGGTGGTGCATACGTTGTTTCTAAATTAAGCCACAATTTGTAGTACCTAATTGAAAATAGTATAATCCATTTGACAACAAAAGTGTACCGAGAAAAAAGATTGGTAGAATGTGCTATTCCTTCACGCTGTATTTCACTCAGCGTAAATTCAGAGTCTATTCTGCCAGGAGAAAGGTAAACGTTACTATTTACTGGTACAGGTAACCATTCCTCTGGCAGAATACGCATACTGGTGCATAAAACGCGTTTACTGGTGTTAGACATATTTTTTGCGAAAGCCCTGTCAACACTACTAGCAAAAGTTCACGGAACTTTGCGCGAAAGTTAAGTCCCGTAAACCTATCTCTTTGTGAACAAGGCCTTCCATTTGTAAGCATTGAACCAAAAAATTAAGAAAGAACAAAAATAAATGTGATTTAATAATTTAAACTTCCGCCGCCGCGCGCCAAGCTGACCGCACTGTGTTTGACGCAATGCGTGAAGTATTCATGCAGTCTTGTAGGCGCTATGCGTTTCACGCCGACCGCTGCTGACCGCACTGTGTCTAACGCAATGCGTGAAGTATTCATGCAATCTCGTAGGCGCTAATATGTGTTACATGCCGACCGCCGCGCCGAGCGCTTCTCCTTTTCATCTCAAGTCCTCGTCATCATTTCTCCCTAAGTCGCGCCGTTCCAGGCCAAATTGCGTGTTTGATTTCTTTCTTACCTCGACTAATTGAAGGTACTGTCTCTTGGATCACTAAGAGACGACAAAATTAGAAATTACTACACTCTCAGAAAAGAGGGATTTTGTCCCCTTTTCTCATTGATAATTTTTTTTTTCTGAATCCCATTTTTTTTAATGCCTACATTTAAAAAATTGCAAAATGAGCTTGTTCAGCAATTCGTAATTCTTGCATTTTTGGAAACTAGAGAGTGCACAGAGTTCACAGGAATTTTCCCCGATTTTTTTGAGCAATATTAACCCACGAAATACGAGTCCAAAAGTCCGTATTTTGGGCTCCCATTTAAACGCGCGCCGCTTGGCCCATCTCAAAATGGCGCCCATTTTCTCCGTCCGGCGGTGGCCACACTTTTGACCCGGCGTGCCGGCGAGGTACCTCTGCATGCCTCTGCCGTGTGTGGGCAAGGCGGATAAAGAATGGTGGTCGCATTTCGATTTTGGCTGCCATCTTGAAGCGCTGTGACGTCAAGAGGGTACGGTTTTTGCCATGCAATTCGAGGTTGACCCGGCTCCCCCGGCCTCGGCCGGCCCATGTACCCAATACCGCGTGACGTCCAGAGGGTACGAAATGCGACCACCATTCTTTATCCGCCTTGGTGTGTGGGTCGTATAAACAAACGAAGATTGATAACACAAATGATCCAAACAACTCGAAATCTCTTAATTTTAATTAATTTAAACCCATTTTCGACTTCAACCAAGCATTTGGCAATAATAT